>JAVSBS010009481.1:36464-49571 GCA_033124195.1 Coracias cyanogaster
TATTAGACATCTATCATTTAGGTGATAGCATTAAGCCTCTAAGATTTCTGACTAAGCACTGTAAGCCCAGGAACCCTGCCAAAAACACAAATCTTGAATATTAGTGCCATTAAGGAGGAAGCAGCACGTCCTTGGCTCAGGCAGCTCTTTTCTTCTGTCTCTGATCCATATTTTGGTTTTTTCTCCTTTTCATATGGAGTTCTTGCCTCATTGTTATGGGCAGAGTTCCATGCCCGGAGCAAACAGCATCAGTGGCTGGGAGCCTGCCTGCCAAATCCCCGCTGTCAGTGCTTCCATCTGAGGATGTTCTACTCATTAGTACAGAAGCTTATGCAAACACAGAAACCAAAGTCCTCAAATTCTCTTTTTATATATACAATGAAAATATTATCTCACCTGAAATATACTGACAAACACCAAAACATTTAAAATAATAAATTAAGACACTTGAAAATTTTTCCTATCAACTGACACCACCATTAAAGCTTAATAAAATGAAGACATTTTTAAACTTTAAGAAAATATTTTATCTTTAGAATCAGAACAAATATTATTTCTAAATCACACACTCCATGTGCGCACACATGTGGTTCTTCAGCTAAAATTGCCCAAGAAAGGCTGAATGTATTGCGTTTGCTGAAGGAGAATTTCTACACTGAACAGTGATTATGAACAAAGAGCAGCTTATACATCAGCCAAGCTACTGGTGTAATAATCTAAAACTTCAAACCTGGGGAGCTGTAAAGCTGTTTAAGTGGTTGTTACTGCAAAAGCAAATGGCGAGAAAGTTCCACTTCACTGCCAGTTTTGGAAGGTTGTTACGAAGCCTTTTTTTCCTTTGTAATGCATTTGATCCTTTATCGTTCTACCCACAGGAGAACTTGCATCCCATAGCATGGAGAATTAACAACATTTTAGATACATACATGACCAACTGCTATGATATTTTTTGTTTGGTAGCTTTGTCGTACTTTAAATTACTTTCAAGTTTTTACTGCTAGATGTGTTTTCAAAGCTGCATTTATTTTCCTTTACAGTATCAACAGGCAAGCAACTGTCACTTTTTATGCAGGTATTTTTCAGCACAGCCAGATAATTTCAAAGCAGACAAAAGTAATGCGTATGTTTAGTTACCAGGAGCCCAACAAGATATTCTTCATACTCAATACATTGCTTTTCTAACTTAAATAGTCAATTATACATTTGTTGCATGAGTGGGAATTCTATGTTGTGAGAAGATGCAATGGGAAATATATGTGAGGTTAACATCACATGTTCCCTGGGACTCCAGGGTCAACAATATGGAAAATTAGATGATTATTCTCAAACGTTACATATCTAGTATCTATGCCAGTATCAAAACACAAAGTAGTAAATCTAGTCTACAAGCTGGTTTGTCAAAGTATTAAGATTTCTGTTTAAAGCTGAAATTCCAGTCAGCAAGTTCTACCTCATAAAATCACTTCATTAATAATGTGTCACATTAGGATGACTACCCACTAGCTTGATAAAAGAACAACACAGCTATGGGGCAACTAGACTTAAAAACAGTGCTGGGAGAGGCGGGGGTGGGGAGGGTGGGGAGAAAACAAACAAACAAAAACCCCCCAATACTCTCCTCCTCAAACCAAACTCTGCTAAATCCTTTTGAAAATCTAACACTAGCAAGCAGTTACATACAAGAAAGGATAAGCCTTGTATTTAAAAAATATAAAGCAAATTTATATATATATAAAAAAATATATATATACACACACACACGTGAGGATGGAGTGGGGTTTGGGGTTTATTTTTTTCTCTTTCCATAGCATAAAATGCATCCTTGTCTATGCCTCCATTTTAAAAAATAAAGATTATTATTTAAATGCAATTTATACTGAAACAAGCCTGAAGCCTTTTTATAAATATCCTTTCTAAATTCCTATTGCAGAGAAGCTGACAAGTGTAAACATAATCTAATTAAAAGAGCCATAGGTAATGCACTTCCAAAGGGTTCTTCAATCTAATTAGTGTCCAAGCTCTTTGAAAACAATACCTGATTTGCATCAGTCACATCTATGGTGAGTACTACCAAACTTAGGCAGTCAAAAAAGAGATGGTTGTAATGACGACAGACCCCAACATCACTTAAGTTTTGCAGTGGAATGTCTTTCTGGGATGTGTTTTGGTTTTGTTTTTAAACCATATTCAAAGTTTATTACCTCTGTTCAATATTCACTACTCATCCCCCAATATTTCAGAGCTTCCTACATATAAAAATCCCTCAAACAAAGCAACACCTGAAATCAAAAGCTCTTCACAATTAGCTGATAGGGTCCTCACTGACATCGCTGAAGAAAAAGAGTAACTAGTAAAGAAAAAAAGTGTGTCTTGAATCTGTTATTTATAGTGAGGTACTAGCATTAAAGTAGTACTAATGCTTCATAAAGAAACTCTTAAATAAGTTTTAATAATGAAATGTCTGCTTGGAACAACAGCATACATACCAAAATAGCAAAGTAGATTTCAATAGTTATATAACAACCTGAGGGCACAGAAATTCAGTATTATCTTTACAATGTAGGCTGTTTTGAGCATTTAGAAAACAGTGCATCCATTTATTTAAAAAAAAAAAAAACAAACAACAACAAAAACACCACACTTTCAACACAGCTGTGCAATTATTTTTTTTTTTTTTAAGAGGAAAGTCAGCAGATCTACTTTCATTCTCAAGGAAATGCTACTGAAAGAAAGGTATGTGTCTTCTTATTGCAAAAATAAGAATGAGATCCTAGCTTACTATTAAGAGACTTGAGTGTTATGGCTGAAGATCTTTTGTTTGGAACAAAACTAAAAATGTTCAACACAAGAGCTGTTAGGAAAAATGAGCATTACACAAGTTCAATTTACACTTCCTTGTCCTCCAGGTGTGGTTTAGAACAAGCACCACCTATCTGACTGTTCAATCAACAGCAGGGATCTACCAACCAGGTCTTGCACAAAATAGCCACAAATGTTACTTTTTGCTTGACCAAGTAAGCTCGGTTCTCACTTTAAACTATTAAGAGATCCTCGCCAGTGTTACTCCTGACAATACTCCCAGATCTCAAAAATTAAATATTTAAAGACTTAATGAAAGCTAATTACTGAACTGCTATACTCAGCAGAAACTTTAAATTCCATTCAGCAAAATGTTTGGCAGGGGAAAGTAAACTATAGGAACAAGTTCATGCTCTGTCACAGTGTAACAGACCTGCCATTCATCCAGTCAGAGCTGTGGTTGGTATTTGCACTTGACTTGTTTATCAAAAATGTATTATGGAAGCTATTAAGCAGCTACACCTCAAATTGACTTGGCTGACTAAACTTGCTGTAAATTCAAAGAGCTTTTCTACTACCTAACAGAAAAAAAAGAAAATGAGTGGATTGAGAGCAGTCCTGAGAAGGACTTGGAGGTGCTGGCTGATGAAAAGCTCAACAAGAGCTGGCAACGTGCAAGCACAGCCCAGAAAGCCAGCCTTATCCTGGGCTGCATCCAAAAGAAGTGTGGCCAGCAGGTCGAGGGAGGTGATTCTGCCCCTCTACTCTGCTCTCATGAGACCCCACCTGGAGTACTGTGTCCAGCTCTGGAGCCCCCAGCACAAGATGGACATAGATCTGTTGGAGTGGGTCCAGAGGAGGGCCACAAAGATGATCAGAGGGCTGGAACACCTTTCCTATGAGGACAGGCTGAGAGAGTTGGGGTTGTTCAGCCTGGAGAACAGAAGACTCTTGGGAGATCTCATTACGGCCTTGCAGTATCTGAAGGGGGCCTACAAGAAAGCTGGGAAGGGACTTTTTTGAAGGGCTTGTAGTGATAGGACAAGGGGTAATGGCTTTAAACTGGAAGAGGGCAGATTTAGTTTAGATGTAAGGAAGCTGTTCTTCACTATGAGCGTGGTGAGTCACTGGAATAGGTTGCCCAGGAAGGTTGTAGATGCCTCAACACTGGATGCGTTCAAGACTAAGTCGGATGGGGCTTTGAGCAACCTGGTCTAGTGGAAGGTGTCCCTGCCCATGGCAGGGGGGTTGGAACCACATGATCTTTAAGGTGCCTTCCAACCCAAACCACTCTATGATTCTAGGATTCTATGAAAAAAACCTGCTGCATCCCTTCACAAACACAAGATGGCTTTCAAAAGCGTGTTCTCTACTCTTAATTCCCAAAACCAGATATATCACCCCACCAGGTAAGTCTTCCTAATGCTCTGTCCATCTGCTTTTTTCTGTGTTTCAACCCACAAGTCAGTTTTTCTACTGCCTCAGCAAGCTTCCTTGAAATATCGCGAAACACCATTGCTCCGCTTGACCTTCACCTACCAAAATCTGTTGCTGCTGAAGTCAAGTAGACAAAGAAAAACAAGCCCCTGCAATTTGAAATTAAAACATCTGTAGCCCTAATCGGACTTCAGAAGGGAAAAACACTGCAGTTTTGAGGACAGTGTAGCAATAGAAGCTAAAATCATAATAACAGCTTGAAATTACTTACAATGACAGCTCAAAGTGTTAAACATAAGTCTAACCAGGTAGTATTATTCTAACTAGTGGACCTCCTTTGAGGAAGGAAAAGAATACAAGAAGTTCCCTTTCTTCTAAAACTAACATGCATTTCTTCAACAAATAGAAATAACAACAACTAGAAATCATATCATCCTCTACTTCTGGGACTGCTCTTAACACAGCAGGTAGATGTAACTACCTTAGGCCTAGCTACAGTTTTCCAGGTCACCATAATGAACACCATCTTCCCACCTTTTGTACTGATAATTAGTACTTACTCATTCTCCCAATTCTTTTGACATTAAAGTAATAATTAAAATAATAAAAATAATTTTAAAATATTTTCTTCAGACTTCTGCATGCCATTTTTAAAATAACAGTGCTGACACGACACTTGCTAGCAATGCTTTCCAAAACTGCCATTGTGCATTTGACTTATCCTAATCCATCCCAGATGCAACATTTGCTGCTTACAGTTACCCTATTCATAATACAGAGGTATAGAATTCCTTTAAAAAGCAACCAAAAAAACCAAACCAAAAATCAAACACACAAGCTAGATGTTAACTTCATAACTTTGAAAAGGAAAATTTGATCAAAAAAAGAAATCAATGAATTCATACATCTGAGTTGAAAAGTAGGTATTTTTTAAACTATTGGCACAGGATAAGAAAGATTCTGTCTTTAATCCAAGGAGGCATGGCAGTCATATTCCTCAATACATGCATCTTGGAAAGCTAACCAGGAAAGTCTTTTAAAGCATAGCAATGAGCTGAAAGAGTAATTTGACAGCTCAAACGACAAACTTGAGTTTCATAGGTCAGACTGGTGTGGAACAACATAGTAACAAGGAAACTACAGATGCTCACGTTGTGCTAAGCCAAGGTGAAGACTTAGCCTTTGATTATGTACCGAGGCACAGAAGCTGACTGGATTCAGTTCAGGACTGCAAAAAGAGGGCTGCTTCACAAGAAAAGCATCCAGTCAAATCGATCTGAAGAAACTCTGCTCTACCAGACTAAAGATACTGGCCTCAAAAGAACACATCAGGTATGTGAAGAAAGAACAAGAGAAATCCACTAGCATAGCAACGCTTAAAACAGACACTAAATAAACAGTTCATTTTATAAGTCTTGAACTACTATATTGGCAAGACAGTAAAAAGCGAAGCAGCAAATGACTCTTAATGAAACTAAGGATGACTACACTCCAAAGCGCAAACTCTATTACCCTTATTTCATCTGACTTGTAGCTATAAAAGAAGACACCTTCAGTCCTCTAACAAATCACAGATATTTGAACACCCCCCCCCTTTTTTGTTTGTTAAATTTTAATTTCTTTAAATAGGTCAACTTGGAGTCTTAGCATGGTGACTTTTTTCCAAGCCCTAAAGCTACATCTAAGAACCAGTACCCTTCAGAGTTCCCAGCTTTCAGGTCTGGGGACATTGTGACATGCTCCAGCAAGATTTCTGATCTGGACAATCAAGGGACTGAGGCTGCAGGGCACAACATACTGTACCACGCACCATGCTGTACAATTGTTCTGTAATTAGAAGCAGACCAACCAAATACAAATAGAATCAAATTGGCTTCTTTTCAATTCTTTTATGAACTGCCAGAGAAGCACTGGTTTTGAATTGCATTTATAAAAAAGGTTCCAGATTAAATTAAAAAAACTCCAAACAAACAAACAAAAAAGAGCAAGACAAAATTTACAGTAGTAAAAGAATTAGAGGGAAGATATTAACCATCATTGTTTCAGCTGAACTCCAAAGATCCTACGTCATTTCCCTTTAGGTTATAATGATAGCCCCAAATTTTATTTTCAAGCATTCTTGGCGAACAAGCAGCTTTAGATATGAGACCAAAGGCAAATAATTACTAACCTTTCTACATTGACTGGCTTGTCAAATTTAAATAGAATATAATCCCCAGCAACTGGTGTGACAGCCCAGAAAAAATCTTCCCCTACGTAGGTTTTTTCTAGTGTATGCCCCTGGTAGACTTTTAAAGATGTCGAAACCTCTGCAGGTGGATTCACGTGGATTTTATGCAGTAATGGTTTCAGGAAGTCTTTATCCTAATTGAAAGAAAGACAAACATCATGCTGGTCAGATAACCTGTTTTATTATGTTCTTTTCACAAGTTGTTACACTTAAACACTTGCATAAAATGGAAAATGAATGCATTACTCATTTTGGAGTGTTTCAGATCTTGTACTGATTAATAAGATGAACATGGCATTAAAGTAAAAAAAAAAAAGGAAAAAATATCCCTTAGCAAAAAAATCCACAAAAATAAATGGAGATCAGCACTTCTTATACTTCATAGCAACCAGTTTAAATCAGATTTCATTCCAATTGGAGTAATGTGCAACATGTTTGAAAATGGCAGACAAGAAAATGCCAGTTCCTCAAAGGCTACGAAGTTTTTCATTTAATTAGCTTGTTCTGGAAAGGAAGGAAAATTTTAGCTACTAACTGTGAGTTTCTGGATCTTCCCTGCTAGAGAGGAGTGGAGGCCAACATGCTGGAAAAGAGAAGGCCTGAATCGTATCCGTAGGTTAGATTTCTGTCGATCGCAATGTTTCTGAAAGGGGGCGGGGGGGAGGGAAGAGGGGTTAAAAAAAAAAAGCACATTAGTAAAACCAACACAACATTGCTGAGTTTTTACTGCAGGTATATGATGTTACATGAACCAAAAAGACTCAGCAAGAACCCAGACCTATTTATCCAGTTGTTGCTTTCATTCCAGAAATCTACCGAGACGGCTGTGCAAATATAACACTGTTCAAGGTTCTTGCACAGAACCTGTTTATTCAGTCTTTCAGCAAGTATGCCACTTGAGAAATGAAGGACCAAAATCCAACATTTATTCCCCTTTCAGAACCTTCTATATGAATCCTATCCAAGCCTCAGTGGGCGTTACACAAAGGAGTTTATTTTAGGACTGTTCACATAGAAACTTACTAGACTTTTGTTTTTCATCCTACTGCAGCCATCTCCAAAATCTGAAACAGTAACAGCTATAATGCCTCTGAGAACTGTCTCTCTAAAGTTCTGAGATTAAAATATTGGGAGGAAAAAAAAAAAGAGTCTTTCAGGACACCCAGTAACCATAATACACAGTATGCTAGCCTCCAGCTCACCAAAACCTACTCATTCACCATCATGAAAACTTTTTAGAAGCTTTATAATAAAAAAAACTTACAGCATCTTTCTCAGGGTTACACACTTTCACCCATAGGATATGGTCCAGGAGCCAATCAATAGGTTTCTCCTTATAAAACATAAATATGAACTCTACAATAAGAGTGATATCTGGAGACTGGAACATTTTACCTGTGGTGACATTAAGAATAACTGGAGTTACTTTATATTAAAGATAACATTGTCTTTTGAAATCAGTAAGACAATAAATGGTAAGTTTGTGCCAAGACAAGAAATGTTAGCGATGAACAACCTGAAGTCTCAATGTTATTAAAAGCTCCACAACTTTCAGCTATGCAAAACTAAATAAAACAACCATTCAAACAAGAAGTCATTGCAATATATGTTGGTGCTATCAAAATATTCCAAGTATACTACAACATGAGCTCCTAAAGAACAGAAATTGTCAGTATAAAAAAAACAGAGAAGGAAGAGTTATGGATTCACATCTATTATTCTCTGTGCCACATGCAAGCATCTGAGACAAGATGCTGTTGAAAGTGTCATCTGCCCAGTCACACAATTTCTTCTTCTGCAGGTACAAAAAGCAGACAGAACACATACCGCCAACTCCTGATCCTTCTGTGCACAAAGTCGAAGGAGAAAGAAGGAAGCTACTAAAATATAATCAGAGACATGGCAACTTACACAAAAGAGGGATATCACATAGCATCGACCAAGGTTCTTTCTGAAATGAACAAACTCCTACTGAGGGCATTTCCAACCACCCACACTCAAAGCAGTCACCTAGTAGAAAGTCTAAGTCAAACAAAAACAAAAACGGCAGAACTTCTTTGCCAAGTACTGCCTTGACATCAGGCCTTCCAAGACAGCATACTGCTTGGTCAAGTACAGATGAACTTCTGGATGGCACTGTGCTACAGGACTCTTGGGAACCCTGCCAACTGTGAGGCTTAAAGTGGGTCTTGGCAAAAGAAGGAAACTTAACTCTTGGTGAAGAAAGTCTATCTACTATCAACAAGGGCAACTTTTTATATGGTTGTGGAATACATTTCACAGCTCTCTGAAGAGAAAAGGGGCCAATACACCAGGCTATTCTGTTAAACTGAATGCAGCGTTTAAAAAAGGTACCTTGCATGAAGATACTGCTACTAGGAGCAACATGTAACTGGGAGTAGGGCTGAAGACAGACAACAAATGCTTGTACCAGGAACTTAGTGCCAACTAAACTCCCAAATGCAGTTCCAGATTTGAGGGCAGATTCAGAAAAAGTCACCAGGTTTGCAGATGAAGTCTGCCTCTACTTTGCTAAGCTGCAACGGAAGAGGCAAGGGAGAAAGTACACGACAATGAACCTCTTATGAGGACACTGGCTGAAGTGATTCAGTTCTACACATGGTGCTGAGGTGCAGGCAGTGCTGACTTAGGCACGAGCTTTTGGGATACTATGCATTGGTTGGTCAGAGTCCAATAAAAGCTCTTCTCCAATTCAAATCTTCTGTCTGTCCACACTTGGGAGTTCTGTACAATACACAGCACTTAAGCACATGAAATGTTTTTTTTTCCACTTGTAATCTATGAGACCTTCACAGGCTTTTAAAATAAGTTCCACAAGTGGTAGAGGTCCTAATATTTCCTCCTTCTACATTTAAGAACAGCTGGCGTAAATATTAAAACAGGTTCCTCTCTGAAGTAGTAAAAACACTTCTCACACTCATCAGAAAATGGGATTTGGTTCTTATCTACAGGAGAACAGAATTATTTGGAAAGGCCACTAAGGAGATGCACAAGCTAGTCTGGATGGCACACAAATAGGGAATAACTTTTTGTATGAAGCTTAAAAACTACCAGCAGTATAGCACTTGAGCAAGTGGCTGAGTGGAAATGAAGAAATGGTGCCAACAGTCTACCTTATTTAGCCATTAAGGAGGAATGTAATGAACAGAAAATTTCTTTACTGAAACAGGTGACTAAGCCTGGCACATTAAATGAGATCTCAGAGTACATACAGAATGCCAGGTTGTTAGCTTAAAAAATATCCTTGTGGCTAATATATGTAAGGCAAAGCATGAAAATCGCAGGGAACCTGTTACATGTGCCCTGACGCTGTCAGATATCAGACTCTTCCAGATGGATATTTGCTTTGAGAATGCCAGGATCTCAAATTGCAAGATCCTTTATTTTCTCAAAAAGAGGAAACATACTTAAGAGAGCACCTCAAGGGCCTCATCCTTTCCAGAAAACAGGTCTGATGTGATCTCATTCCCTTATGATTTGTATGAAATTGGATAAGAACATAGCCAATGAAATAATACTTATTTTGGAATTCTGAGATGACTTTGGAGAGGTCTAAGTGAGACCACCTCATGATGCAGTGCAATAAATATGGAAGAAGTATCTGACTAAAGTCCCAATTATTTCATCTGTTGGAATGATGTTATATTCTCAAAGCAGACCATTCACACAGTGCAATGGAGAAGTAAATGTGGTAAGACATTAACTGACCTGACATTGCTACATTAAAGTTGTCCCTTACAAAAAACCCCTTTGATTTGGCTGTTTATAAAGCAAAAATATTTGCATCACTTTTAAGAGCATGTTGCAACAAGGTCCTCAAATCAGCATCTCTACTTGAAAATACTTTGTAACTAAAATTTGAAGCTCCCACTAAACAAGGGACAAGTGCTACTAATTTAGGGACTATTGCAAAGCTTCCTTCTCTAAAGACATAAGAAAGATGTTACAATTTTGTATTAGTACATTGTTACTATTTACACAGTATATTGTTGTCATACTATCTGGAATCCTTTTTTTTCTTCTAGGCAAGGACAGATCAAGAGAACCACACTGTACACACTGCTCATCTTCTGAAGAGCACAAGGATTACACTCTTAGTTATCATCTATGGTGACTTTCAGACCACATCACTTAACACCTGAACATTAAGGTACCAGATCCTCACACACAATTAAATAAGCAGAGAACAAGACTGAAGGTAAGAGTAGGAATTTACTCTTTCCTTAATTTATCTATATAGAAAGAGGATATCAAGAAAGAAATTATTTACTTCCATATGGCAAACTTGCCTAGGCCCAGAGGCACTTTCCTCTAGGCCCAGGTTGGCATACTCCTGTCAACTATGCAGTCAACCACCCCGGACTCAGGGGATAATCTAGTTAACATGGTGATGCCACAAGACACATCAGGAAAAAAAACAACAAGAAAACCAAACAAATAAAACCCCTGATAACACCCAACCGCAACTACTCAGAATATGCTAAGTGAGCACCAGCTAGCTGGCTGCACCTGCACTAGCATCTTCAGACCCAACTGGTCTCTCAACATTACAATACTGAGCCCAGCGGAAGGTAAAGTTTTCTCACTTCAATTCATAATGATCACTGGAGCAAAGAGGAACAGGCAACACCCTGCTCCTGAGGCAAGCCCCTGACTTCCTACAGTAAGGAAGGACAGACATCCAGACACTACTTGTTCAAATGCTGTCTCCACCTTCCACACCCAGCTGGGCACAGCTTTGCCCCAGCTCCTTGCCCTTCAGTGTAACACAGCATCCCTCATCTATCATTTCTGTCTCAGGACACCACCAGCAGGGAACAGCAGTACTGCCATGGATCAATGTCCCCTTTTTCTCTCCAGAACACTCTTCGTAAACCAGCTCAAAAACAGGCCTCTGCCATGAAGTCCCCTGGTGAAACAGGTCTTCAAAGCTCTGAACCCCTGACTGTCCACAGCTACTCCTTGTGATAGAAAGCAGCCCAGTACAACTTCTCCTCCACAGATCTGACACCCCAGCCCCTCTGAATCCAAATGAGCCAAGCCCTTGCCTAGGCTCTCCTGAGGAAGGGTTGCAGCAGCAGCCTGGCTTCCCTATGGCCTAGCCATAGCTCAACAACAAGAAGCATTTGCCATCCTGCAGTCCCATGGCCTCCCATGCAGCTGCAGGTGAGTAAAGTGCTCCGAGCCACTGAGATGCCATCCAAGTCCAACCTACAGATTGCCCACTGGCCATACCCAATATGCAATCAAAAATCATAACACAAAGAGAGACCTAAGTAAAAACTGCAGTCAACACACACTGCCTCAGACCAAAGACAATGTGAAAGAACTGAAGCAATGACTCATCTTGCTCTGTGTTCACACACTTGGTACAGTACACGAGCAGAGACACAAATCAAGGGGTCCGCTGACGAAGTTTCAGAGGCTTCATATTCTTGGTGCGTACAACCTACCCTTGGAAGGAAACTACAAAATCCAAAAGAATTAAGACTCAAAGGTAAAATATCGCTCCATAAATCCCTAGACATTTATAAAATGTGGAAGACTTTCTTCATATTATTTATCTATATTGGTAAAAGTGAGAGCCAGGACTGAAAAAAAAATTGTGGAACATTTTCTGCTATTTGTGTCCTGCCAGGATTTCTATCTGATTTTCAGTCCATTTAAATTCTGGCCCTCTCAGTATTTTGTTGGCAAGTACAAGACACAGGTAAAATGAAAAACTTTGTTTTCTGCAGTTCTCTGAACTGCGAATATCTAAATAATTCATTTTCACTCTTTTGTATAAACATCATTAAATGTATTCAGTCTACACCAACAATAATTTTATACCTGCAAGCACATATTCTAACTCCAGTTGAAGTCTTTCAATGCTTTCCCTGTTAATGAGATGCAAATTACTGACATTAAAACTAGAACCTCTTTGAAGTTATTTAAATCTCAAATATTTGACTTGATCTACTCTTCCCCAAACTTCAACTATGTGGACAGCTTGAGCAAAACTAATCAGAACAACTTAGAATAACCAGAACATCAGTCCTTAAAATACCAGGGCATGGTAAGATTCAGAGAAACTGTATAAGACAACCAAAAGCCTGATTTCAGACTGCTCCATTAAAAGTTTGTGATAGCTGGTATTATAGATACAGCACAGAGTCTTGCAGATGCTCTGGAAAACACTTCAGCTCACAGGCAATGAGAAGACAAATCAGTATTTCTCAAAAAAAAGCTAGCAGGACTTTCCTGTGTTGAGTCAGGGACCACAATACAAACCAGAATCAGAAGAGCAAAAGATGCATCTCCTTCCACAGAGCTTCTTAGGGAAACAGCATACGTCTCACCCATTATTTATTAGATACTTGACAGCACTTATGACTACACTTTCAGTATTAAAAAAAAACCAAAGGAAGCAACTTCTGCTCTTTGGCAGAGGTGACAGAATTCTACAATGCTGCTGTCAGTCTAAATAGCTGCATTTGCCACTTCCTCATGTAGAACTTGCATAAATTAGATTTTCAGTTCAGAAATACACTATGACAAAAAATATTTTTACTTAGGGAACTTGCAAGCTTATCAAGGTTTCCAATAGCTTACAGCAAATCAGCCACACCTCTCTTTTT
>JAVSBS010009481.1:52607-69402 GCA_033124195.1 Coracias cyanogaster
GGTTAGAGAGATGCTAGGACAAAGGTTGGACTTGATGACCCTGGAGGTCCTTTCCAACCATAACGATTCTGTGATTCAAAATAAGTAATTCCTTGTAGTTCGACTGTAGTATTTTTATAAATTAATTAACTTTTGGTTATAAAAATGTCCTCTTTTCCAAAAGTTTGAGTTTGCCTCAGTCATATAGAAGTGTATAAAACAACTGAAAAAAAGAAAACAACCAACAACTCATGAGTTAAACCAGAGCTCTTAAAAAAGCCAATGAATTTCTACTTCTTGGTCTATTTCCAGGATAGCTTTGAAGTCAAATCACGATTAATTCATAGTCTGAGGATAAATGTGTTCTTCTGAACTATTAAAGTGAGCATTTGCTTACCAATGAAACCCAGTTGAGAAAATTCTAGAATCATCCAATCTTCAGAAGCAAGCTGAAGTGCAAAATTTTTTATTGTGCTGAAATAATTCTGCTTGACAACGATGTCATCTTCAAGCTAGAGGAAGGTAGCAGTGATATCAACATAAATTTAAAAAGCATCAGCAAAGCAATAGGAAAAAATACAGCTAGGAAACACTGATTTATAATATATTGCTAAGACATAGCCATATATTTCTAATGCAAGCATTGCTATAAAATGCAAACTCTATAGCCAATAATAACTATTATAGGGATCACAGTCTATTTGTGGAGAACTAATTCAGAACCTTCCTGTAGTATAATAATCCACAAGTGTATCTCAAGTTATTACTTCAGAACATTGCTTTTCTAGCCTCTCTCTTCAGAGAAGAATAATCCATGAAATGTTAGACTTAGTGACATCATCAGCAGAACAAGTACAAGATCTGTACTATTTATACACAAGCATGACTCTACTCACACACCTAACAGCACAGAAAGAATTTCTCCTCTGAGATAAGAAGCTAAGAGACATGCTGTGTACAGAGGTGGGATTTATTTCACCTGGTTCCAGCTGTTCAACAGAAGGAGAGGTGCACAGTCCAAACTGATCACCTAGTCTAGGCAGAACTGCCAAAATGGGGTGCTATAATCCCTTTAATCATAGTAAGCGCAAGCCACTGCTTTAAGGATCCTGCTTCTCCTGTCCTTTCTCCCAGTGCATTAATGCTCTTCCCATGTACTGGCACTAATATTTGCGTGACTGCCTAGTTTCAAAAAGACTGTCTCATACCATTGGCTGCACAGCTTTAAGGAGAGCTGAGTCTCCAACAGCTTATCTAGTTTTGTAAAAACTAGGTGAGATGAGTGGGGTTTTATACCCAAAGGACACAGCCACAAAATCTAAATAAAGATCATAAGCACAGTTACTCACTAAATCCGCAATACCTGTAGGTAAAGCTTCTACTTCAAAGCAGCAAGGCATGATATGAACAATTCTGAGCTAAATTAAATTTAAGAAGAATTGTTAACTCTGTTCTTGAAAACCTCTTTAAAAAAAGAAAACAAGTCTAGTAATACATTGAAAATGTATCTATACACAACAGTCACATTAAAGTGATGCTGCATTTGCCTTCAAAAAAAAGTAAAATTGACAAAAAAGCTAAAAATTTTAGCTTGCTTTCCACTCAAAACTATGCTGGTGTTTTTTGCCTAGGCGACTCAATGGTAACTCATTGGGGGACAAGGAAAAAACAGTAGTTAAGCTGTCTGCATTCCTTCACTTTTTTTACTAAGCATGTTAAGATAAAATTAGTCACATAGGACAAATTACTTTCTACTTCAAAGACAGTGTCCTCCACAAATTACTTCCTCATATACCACAACCTTCATACTTAATGACCTCCTTCCACTATGGAAGCATGTTAACTCTGTTCTGTGTAGGTCCTTCTGATGTGTCCAACAATGTAATTTCTGGAGACTCATTCGAAAACGTGTCTCAAAGCAAAGAAGATAGATTTACCTGAATGTAATAAACTCCCTTTTTCTGGGCATACATCATAAGAAAACAATAATCCAAGTTTTGCTTTGTTCTCCATCTGAAATTAAATTAAAAGCTTAAGGATTATGGAAAACGTTATTTCAATACACATTGGCAACACAAAGTAAATCTCACTATGAAGAATGACGCATATTAGTAAAATGTTAGGACAGCTGCTTTTGGCATTGTTCTCTCAGGAAATCCTCTGTCTGAAAAAAAGGGAACAAAGTGTTCACCTTATGCTTTATGGTTTAACTTGAATCTGATTCAGGTAATAAAAACTACCTGACATTTCACTAAAAAGACGTGCATTTTAAATGGTAACTTAACAGGATCTACTGGATTTTACACTGTATTTCAGGAAAAAAAAAACAGTAAAAAAAGTCTACATACAGGAAAAAAGTGTATCAAGTCTGTTACCCTCCCCAAATTTAACACTAAATGAATTCAACCAAGCACATCATTAGGCTCTGTTCATGCACAGAACAGCATGCAGACAGGAATGAGATGGATTCACAGAACACTTTTAGCATCCCCACACTTTGAAGAATTACAGCAAGAAAACATTTCAGGAATTCACATCCCACTTGCTATTTTATAAACAACAAAAGTGTGGGTGTGAGAGGAGATGGGAAAAGATCTGGGGGAATAAACTAACCTCACTCTCTCTTTTGAGTCTCCAAATGTCTCTTTCAAGTTTGTCAAGTCAGGATAGTAAGTTGCAGGAGGGGCTATGACTTCCACCAAACCAGAATTGATCTCTGTAGAAAACCTGTCAATAGAAACATCTTAAAGTCACACGAGATATTCTGAGTTCTGTAGACTTCCTGTTTGCTTTCTGTTGGTACAGTTATTATGTCTGGTTACAATAATGACTTACGCTAACAAGGCAGGTAAAAGAAAAGTAATATAATAAACCATTTTGTTTTCCTTAGCAGGAAACTACTAAACTTCAGAGCAGTACAGCCTCTTGCCCAGTAATCAGGATTCTAACTGGATTCTGAACACTTCTTTTGCCCCCTTTTTTTTTTCAGAACCTAGTTACTTTTTTCTATAGTTCTCTTTAAACATTTAGAATGCAAGACCCTAACACAGATGTCACAAATTTCCATTCAGGTTAAAACAATTCCATCTGTTTACGTTGCACCAGACATTTCAAGCTCTTGTTTTATAATTTAACGGAATGAATCCCTGTCCCTTAATTTGTCATCTATTACTTTTTGGTTCGAAAGTTCAAATCAAAAGAAACAAAAATGCATGATCTCGTATTTCCAGAATACTTTTTATTACTTATCACAACTTGACTTAGGAAAAAACCAAAAACCAAACCCACCAATAAGCTAAGAAATACCCCATTAAAGCTACAACTTACTCTTTCTCCAGGCTTGCAACAACACTGTTAACATAATCAAGATCAGTCTGGAAAAAAAGAAAACAAAAAGAATACATCACAGTTTTGGAGCTACATTTTATAAGAACCCAGAAAAATAAACATTGCAGGTAGCTACACTTGAAAATCAATTTCAGCATGTAAGATTTTTGAGTAATATAGGAGCACATAATATGTGTAACTATGTCTTACATCTAAAGGGAGAAGAAACAATTTCGTTTTGTAAACAGAGGGGAATAATACTTGTCTCATATCTGCACTTAACAGACAGTTCTAATCCAGCTGTTGGTATTTTCTTGCAACCTCTCATGCTCTTAAATGAGAAAATGATCACTGAGTGTTTGTGTAGGAAGAACTTTGTTATCGTTATATAATAATAATACATATGAACATATTACCAAGGAAAGCTTTCTGGAAAACAGAGTATTGAACACACACTCTTATTTCAAAAAATACATCTCCTGATGTTTGCATTTAAAGCATGGATGCCCCAACCACAGACAGCAAAGAACATGTTGTTTTCCTGACTATGGTTGTTTTTTGCATCACAGACTAAACTTCAGGGACTATCAATCTTATCAATCACCTGGTTCTTCAAGCAGCATGGATTCTAAAGACTACTTGTTGGTTAAAACACAAATAATGACATTCTGGAAAAGTCTAGATCATCTGACTTGCCAGAACTGACCGATTATTCAACCTATTCACTTGTACACATGCATTCCAGGAAAAGAGAATTTGTGAACTCATAAATGGGACTGAAAACCATAATCTTTGCTACTTACTAATCTAATAATTTGATGTACTATTTATCATTTTCCAAAATAAAATTTACAGTCTACAAATCAACTCAGATTCTGGTGGCTCATGACAATTCTGGAGAAATAGCTGCCTTTGAAATGCTGGAAACAAATAAACAGTTCATAAGTTTTTCTGATGAATTTGTAATGCAGGTTATCATTAAAGGATTATACATACAGAGAATAAATCTCTCCCAAGCATTTCTATAGAATCGCTAATCTTGTTTGACAAAAGTGCTTTACCCTTTGATCTTAAAAACTACCATTCCTATCTTTAAATATTTATTTTTGTAAAATCCAACATAATTCCAGTGACGCACTTTTCCAAAAAGGATAACAGTGGGTTTCTTCCAAAAAGCAGGATCTAAATACTATAAGAACATGTGAATAGAAAGCATTTGTCATAGATATTTCATACATATTTTCTTCGTAACTGCTATGCCTAGTGCTGGATAGAAGTTCTAAAAAGCAGATAAGGTGTTCATAATTTAAAACTCATCCTGCAGTGAACTCCACACAACGGAGACTCACAAGTCCATATGGACCTTGATATATCACTAAGTCTTTAAGTACATGTATGGATTGCTCACACAGTTTATTACTGGGATGAGTTAACAGCGCCAGTCACAAAGATGCATCTTGTCAATGAAGCACATGAAGCCTTACAAACAAGTTTGTCCTGTTGGAGGGATCTCTGGGAACTAATGAAAGGCGTAAGTACCAGTGGTTATTTCAATATCAGCAGCTCAGATCTTTCCACCTGTTCTTTCTTCCTAGTCATATGAAATTAGTAATCTCCAAAAGAGGGCAAGAACACTTGCAGCAAGACACCTTCCTTTTGTTATTCATACTAGATCAGACGAAAGATTAATCCAGGTCAGTATCTCGCTTCCAGCAGTGGCAGCCATGAACAGATACATAGCAAAGAACAAGAACAGGATAAGCATACACAGTACTCCCTCCTGCTACCATCCATGTTCCAACCACCTTCAGTTCAGGTTACTTCCTGAGACAGATGTCATTTTGTTTATTTAATTTTCCTCAGTAGGCTTCTCTTCAAGGTACCTTGCCAGTATTCCCTTAAGCCTATCTACATTTTCAGCAAGAAAAGAAGATTGTAGCTTATGAGCTCTATGGAGTTTCATAATGTGAACATGGCCAAGGTTTAAATCCTTGCATCAGCAATTTAGATGAGAGACACATATAGAGCACTTTAATATCTCTAAAAGTAAATTCAGACTTTGTTGTGGAAAAAACTAAAGTTTCAGGATGCCAGTGAAGTAAGTTTTTTCATTTCCTCAGTTTGTGTAAGACGGTCCCTTCAATTCTCTTAAAATACCTTCTCTAGTTCAGGTAAAGTTGCATTTCAAATTTGCAATTACTCTAAGGTTTGTCTGAATGAAGATTGTTATTCATAAGAAACACACAAAGAACCAGAGCAGTAATGAGCTTTCCAATCTTTCTTATTGATTTTATGATCGAGTGTGTGCACAACAAAGTTGTAGAATATATTAACTAGCAGACAAAACAAGGTTAGAAAGTTCTAATGAACAGCTAGCCAACTGTCAGACAAAATCAAGATTTCTAGTTTTAAGAAACAAGCTTTTCATACTGTTAAATCCTGCCTACTTCATACCTTCAAGAATGACAGAAGATGGACTTTTTCCCAAAATGTAAGGAAAACCATGGCATTTTAGACCTTTTTACTGTCTTATCCAGCAGTAGATGCATAGAAAAAAATAGATGCAATTATAGAGTATCTTTAGTTGGAAGGAACCCATAAGGATCATCAAGTCCCACTCCCTGCTTTTCACAGGACTCCTTAAAACTAAACCACATGACTAGGAGCATTGTTCAGACACTCCTTGAACTCTGACAGGCTTGGTGACCACTGCCCTGAGGGGCATGTTCCAGTGAGCAACTACCCTCCCAGTGAAGAACCTTTCCTAATGTCCAGATGGAACTTTCCCGGATGCAGCTTCATTCCCTTTCCTTGTGTCCTACCACTGGTCACCACAAAGAGGAGATCAGCACCTCCTCCTCCATTGCCCACTTTGAGGAAGTTGTAGACTGTGATGAGGTTACCTCTCAGCCACTCCTTATAAGTCTTGTCCTCAAGATGTTCACCATCTTGGTTGCCCTCCTCTGCTCATGGTCTAATAGTTTGATGTACTTTTCACACTCAGAAGCCCAAAACTTCACACAGTACTCAAGGTGGGGCTGCACCAGTGCAGAGTGCAATAAACAGGATATGTTCCTTCCCTTCATATATCCCTCAGTTTTTGGTAATTAACAGTTGATAATTCCTGGGCCTGACTAGTATCCATACCATTAGATTCAACAGCTCCTTTTGGATCTAGTCTTTGTGAATATGCCCAATTCACTTCAGAACACATTTACTCATATTCCACAATATCCGGTAGCAATAAGGCCCACAATTTAGCTGTGTAGCAAGTGAAAAATATTGGGTTTGGGTTAGACTTGCCTCTTAATTTCATTTAGCAGCACCTAGATTGCACCTGTATTACCTCAAAATGAGAACTGGTGGTTACCCGCATATGTAAAACCTAAACATGCAAAACAATGAGTCCAAGCAGGGCTAGAGCCAGCCTGACATGCAGGCAGAGCAAGCGCACAAACATTTTGCATCAGACCATACAAGACATGGTCTTGTACTCCAGCTGTGGTAATAAAGACTTAGTACTGCTAGAAGAAACAAAAGTTGTTCAGACATCTACATTCCATTGTAAAGCATGGGATTCCTGTCCCGGCTTTTATTTCCTGTCTCACTCCTCCCGAAACAACATGTCTAGTAATATTGGACACATTACAAATCAGGTTTTCCTTTGTTTGCTACTAAGCACTGCTCTTACTCCAATTCCCATGTCTTGTCCACTGGATGTCATCAGAAGTGCAAAACGCTGGACTTCAGCAATATAAAGCACTACAGAATGGCAGCTGCCATGAAAAAAATGAAAGCTTATGCATCAACACTGGCACCTAGCTAGTGTAAAACATCATTTTCACATTAGGTTCTCCAAATGGGGTGGGGAAAAAAAACCTAACAAAATAACAAAACACATAAAAGAATAAGTAAATCATGATGGAATGCCATGATACAGTGCACAAGCAACATAATTGTAGCATTTTCTTGTTCTGGAAATTAGACTTGCCACTTTCGCTTTTTTTAAAAGCTGTAATTTTTGCAGAGCATTTCAATATGCATCTTGAAATGTACAAGTTTTCAGCAGCTGACTTTGCTTTGAGCAGGGGGATTGGACTAGATGATCTTCTAAAGGTCCCTTCCAACCTCAGTGATCCTCTGAATCTCAGATCTTGCCTTAACAGACCAAACTTTCAATTACATTTCTATTTCAGTTGTCAAAAGAGTCAGTTTTAAGAAGATAAGTGCAAACAGAAACAAAAACGGCACTAAAATTCCAAAGATTTGTTTTCACAAGCCACTAGGAAAGAAAATTAAGATGCAGAATATCAAAATACTACAAATTCAAGAAGAGAAGCTTCCAAGAAAGAGGTGGGAAATTCAGACATTAACTGCACAGTACATTCTAAACTGTGGTTTATCTAGGCTGTTGGATTATCCAGATCTTAATTCTTAAATGAAATCTACTATAAATAAGCCTTATTCAACAACATCTTCTAAAATAAGAAAAAATCCCTGTGAAACAGCCATGCTAATCTGCGAAGCTTGGTCATTTAATTGCTTACTAATTTCTACAATTTTATTTGATCTTTCTTCTTCCCTGTAGAATAGAGGTGGAATAATATCACCATGTATTTTAAAAAATAACAAACAATGCAAAATTTAACAGCCTCTGGAAAAGGCAAAGCAAACGTATATTTGCCTTGAAATGGTGAAAGTACATATGAATATCATTACCTATATACAAGGCATTAAAATTCACATAGGAAAAAGCAGCCACTGAAGTGGCATTTGGGCCTATTTTTGGATATTTATGCAGTGAAGAAAAAGCCCTAAGGAATAAAAGTGCAGCAGCAGTATCCAGTGGTTGCAATAGCATACAGATATAAATAAAGCCTGTGGAAAAAGGCAGGCAGTAATATCTGTTAAGAGCTCAACAAACGCAGCTGAAAAATAAAAGATTTTTAGGAATACAGTGTCTGCTTTCAGATCTGAAACAGCAAGTTCAAGTTAAATACAGGGAATATGAGAACAAGATGCAGAGCAAAAAAAATAGGAATGCAGAATACTGTCATAACATAGCTGCCTAATATTACATAAGCAAAATGTAGCCTGTGTCCTACAGGAGCTAATAACTTCATTCCTCCCTTACCAAAAGTCCCTACTCTACCACACACATAAGAAATATCTTTCTCTCTCCAGTCACTTCTGTGATTAACCCATTCAGTTCAGGACAGGGCTTCACAAAGCAAAACCTTTGACAGCAATAGCAGGAATACAAGTTATTCTTGTATCACTCTACTTGTTTCTCCCTATCCTTGCACCCTGAATGTCAGCTCTTTGATTGTGAGGGCGTATGTCCATATGGATTGTACTGTGAACCACCACACCACATCAGAGAACAAGTTTAGCTTTTAAGGCCAGCCAGGAAAAAACAAACAAACAAAAGAACACAAAAAAACCCCACAAAAAAACCAACCAACAATAACAGCAAATAAAAAAAACCCCCACCAAACAAACACCCCTTCCCCCCCAACTAACAAACAAACAAAAAAATCCAATTAAACCAAACCAAAAAAACCCAACCAAACAACAAGCAAAACCAAGGGACAATTCAATGCAGGATATTCAGACACAAGTTATCTCAGTGTCATGCAGCCTTCTACTAGTTTTGTGCATATTACAGATAAATACAGATGATGCCTGGCAACCTGGGGAAACATTTTCTTGTGCTTGGATGAGCCTCTAAATTGTTGAAAAGGTCTAGCTAGTTTGTTTTCCCAAAGAAGATAGGTAGTTGCTAATTACAGTCCAAAGCACCCTTCTACGATATATGTTCGTTATTTGGAGGACAGAAGGAATTTGTCCTCATGATCTCTAGGCCAAGGCAGATCACAGTAGCAAAATTTGATAGTGCTGTCCAAAACTCAAAGTGTCAATTTAGTTAGTCATCCAGGTATGGAGTCATCAGCTACAATGCTTCTGAAATAAGATTATTACTGTTACTTTCCATCTCACAAATACACTAAACATTACCAAAGAGATCAGACACAAGTCTATCTATTAACAATGCTGCTCCCTTGCCAGATGCATCAGATAGTTACTGTGGCCCAGGTGCATCTCAGAAGCATTTCAGCCACTCAAGTGCTTAAGAAAAGAGCACAATCCTGAATTTTATCTTTGTGCTGAGATAACAAATTTCTCAGGCACAAAGTTTTCAAATCCTGTCAAGGATCTTTTCTTAGATCTAAGAAATATTTTTATCACAGGGTTAAACCCACATAAAAAGTTTGCTAGTCACTGCCACGAAGTCCTGCAGTTGTATCCGGTACCAGCAGTCCAAAGCTTAGGTGCCAAAGAAGCAGGGATTGCAACAGACTCTTAAAGTATCTCACTGACAGGCCAAGATACCCTTCCAGATACAAGACCTGGCAGTATATCTAGAAGCTGTGTTCATCCTGATCAGTTTTGAGTGAGATGTTCAAAGGAAAGGCTGCCGTCTGTGTAGGCCTTTAAAATTACACGGTGAAGATAATGTACCATTTGGCACAACAGCATTGTCTAGTTTAGGTTTTTAAAATACATATATATGTTACATACATACGTATGTATGTATGTATGTATGTATATGCTAAGATCTACCAGTTTTTCTCCAACTTGATATGTGCAGTCACATCTTTTAAGGATTAGGAATACAGTCTCCAGGGCAGCTCCAGGAAGGGGCAGCTGTCAAATTTTCAACAATTAGCAGAAATTATGGAACACCTCTGTAGCCAGGATGATATTAATACATCCAGGTTGAGAGTAAGAGAGATAAAATACTCCTTTGTTTTCTATCAAGCGATCTGCTGAGCAAAGACATCTGTAATTCAGGCCCAGAGCAAGAAGAGGTGAAAATACAGGCTTGTTTATTTTGCTGGAGAAGTTTTCCATATTGCACTCCGATCCTAACACATCCAAAACAGGTTCAGCAAGGTTTGACCCAGTATCTGCACTCAGTGCTTAGTTTGATGAGGCTTTGTTCATTGCAGTGCACAGGATGGTACCTTGCTGGGTACTTGTGTCACACTGATCCAACCAGTAAAGAAACTTTTCCAAAGAAATAAAGATGATTCACTAAAGGAGCACAGAAAACACTATTGAAGATCAAGAACTTTTAATTAGCAACCACTGTTTACGTAAAGAGATGACACAGTGACAGTAAAAGATGATCAAGATAGGCAAGTTTTTCTAGCCTAAATGAATTGTATGTACATGAAACAACAGAGTAAGACTTGAATAAGCAATATGCAACCGAGTGTAGTATACGGCCTAGCACTCCAAGAACAAATGGCTGGTCAATTATGGCCTAGTCAGATGTAAGCAGTAGTGTCCAGAATTAGCAAAATGCTTCTGCATACCTGTAGTGTCTTCTGATTCTTACTGAAATAATTTGTGTCTCTGATATTTTTGGTCAAATCAACAGCTTATAGTCTTTCCAATACGCACTGATTACTGTTTGTACAAAAGACTGCGCTAATTGCAGTCACTGATTAATGACGTAGACTGACAATAATTTGTGATATATTTAGAAAAGGTCTAAGATGCATTTTCTTCAAGGAAAACAATATGACCCTACAGGAAGAAAAAAAATACTTTTCTGGTATTTAAGCAGTGTTTTAATTTCTCTCTTATTCACATATATATATATACACACACACACATATACACTCACACACACACTTGTGTGTCTGTTGTTCCACTATGATGATATAAAGTACTTCAAAACCATGGCTCCCATGTTAATTACAGACTCTTAAAAAAATTACTAAAAACAAATTTTCATCTGGAGTTCACAGTTTCTTAAATCTAGAGCCTATCGTTTATTCTGAAAGCAAGTTCTCATACAGAATAGGTTTATGACATTTGAATTGCTTGTTTCAAGTCATTTGATGAGCCAATGAAGTAGCTGCAATACTGAAGGGGAATGAAAAGATTAAGTATAGAGGTATAATGAATCATGCGTATTTATTAGTCATCCTAATGAATACCTGCAAATTATTCCACAATAAAGTTATTTTAACAAATTGGAGAACACAGACATATGTCAGTTACTGGGACAATTGCACAGTTGACTGTCAAGCAATTCTAGTAATTATTTAAATTGGTGATTAGCTATCACATCAGCTGAGATATTTTAGAATTCCTTGAACTTCCAGTATGGAAATTTACTGTGTATAATTACATTACTGAGAAATATCCATACAGTAAATGAATATGCAGATCTCTTTATTTAGCAACCATAACGGATCTATATTTACTAGCTCATCTGTTTATACTTCATGCTGTTTGAAGAAGGCTATTAGCCTTAATTTTCAATTTGTTTTTGAGTTAAAAAAGTCAAATTTACAATAAAGTAGTGAGA
This sequence comes from Coracias cyanogaster, assembly GCA_033124195.1. Lineage (NCBI taxonomy): Eukaryota > Metazoa > Chordata > Aves > Coraciiformes > Coraciidae > Coracias > Coracias cyanogaster. The sequence continues at coordinate 64,300 of JAVSBS010009481.1, forward strand.
TTGAACTGCTAAAAAAAAAAATCATCAGTATTAAAAGAGTTTTTTAGGGTGCTTAGCACAAGGAGATTACAGTCCATGACTATGGCTCCCAGCTATGCTTCTTAAACACTGTCAATTTGATTTCTGAAATAAAGTCAGCAGAAAATACTAGAATCCCATTTTTCATGTAATTCTCTTCTAAAAACAGTTTTGCAAAATTTGTGCTTCTGTTGTTGATAGAAGCTATAGACAAAGCACAGATAGTAATTTTAAGCTTAAAAGCAAAATTACCTACCTCACACTATGACCATTTCTTGCAGTACTTAAACTGCACAGATACTGAGAGGAGACCATACCTGTTCTCAGAAACCTCTGCCATAATTTTTAATACAAGCAGTTGGTCAAAGTTCTAATGTATTTTTAAATAAGCCTTCACTAATGCATGTGTTAATGATAGTAAAAGTCTAATGCATTTTAGGCTACAAAATCCCACAGACAAAACTAGTTTAAAAGTTAACACCCTCCCTTTTGTTTAAGGAGAAACAGAAGTCCACCAGAGTAGTAGGCTTCCTTCATATAGCCAGAGAAAATGCTTAATAAATGTACATTTCTCCTCTTGCAGAAGGAAGCAGGAATATACAGCATAACTCAGAAAAAACACAGCATAGTTCAGGATGAAGTATTTACTGTTCATATTAATCACTGAAAGAGTTCCCTACAGCAATTACAAAACAAACTATAAGATATTGAACTAAAGAAAATATGGTCAAACAAATAGTAAAGCAGAGAAAATATAAAATTGGACACAGTAAAGAAAAAGAAATGCAAATCTAAGGAAAGGTTATAACAGTGCAAGAATTTAAACTTAGGTTCTTCAAATTTTCTCAGACATTTGTGGCTTGCAGTACCCATAGCAGATATGTAAGGAAGCACACAGTGCTGCTCTCAAAGAGACAGATATAGAGATAAGATACAGATGGTAACAGCATCCTGCTCCAGAGCAAACCACACAGTTCTCCTTGGGCACAGAAGCAGTAGCTCCTATGTTGAAACATTCAGTTCCTTCAAGGTGACCTTTGTAGCATCTTTCTCAAAATGAAAGAGAATTTCACACGACCCCAAAGGAAGAGAGTTATTTACTAAGGAAAACTCGGGTATCGCAACATGGCTTGTCTAAGGAGACAAGAGAAACTCATGCAGTTGGGGGAAGTTGACTCCCAAGTTTTGTAGAAGACAGAGAATCCAATGATAACACACAGTCTTCATAGCTCAGATGTCCTTAAGCAAAACAAAATGACACAAAATAAAACTTCAGTTTTAAACCTTGAAAAGAAGCCACACTAAATGGCAAAAAAATTACTCCAACTAATACAGTGAAGAAATTCATTCAGAATGAATTCTGTTCTCTTGGCACACCAAACCAATTGATGTTTTATGAGCACTGTCTGCAGAAAAGCAATATCTATCCAGACAGATAGTTTTTGACTGACAGTCAAGAAAAAGAAAACAGAGCAATTTACATTAGAGATCTGTAAGAATCAGTTCTTAGGTACAGGTAAAAAAAAATTAACATACTTTCCCACTTTCCAAGTCAGACTTCTGAGAAAAAACATACAACTCAAAATAAGTATATGCAATTCCCAGCAGCCAACAGAATTACTTGTGAAAGCATTCTATCATTTTCCTAAATTTGATTTCCACTAAGAGCCAAAGTGACCAAACAGTCCAACTGAACACCATTTGAATTAATCCATTAAAAACATCTGTTCCCTCCATGCCTTTCTGATCTGGACCACCCACAGTGATGGGCACCTCTGCCTCCAAATCCCAATACTATTAGTATTAGGGTTAGGGTCGAGAGAACCACAAAGCCTACAGCTCCAGGGACACTGGTGCAGCAAAAGACATGCCAAGGTGAGCACAGCACTGCACCAACATTGCTCCCTCCACATCTTTCTGACCGGGACCTCCGATGGTGGTGGCCATGGAAAAGGATGGACTTAGAATATCCACACTGCCCAGAAAACAAAATCAGTAACAATCTGTGCCTAACATCTCAAACTGCAGCGCTCATTTGACAAAGGACTAAGCAATAGCACAAAGAGAATGGGAAGAATCCTCCCTACAACAAAAGAGTCCCTCAGACGTTATTTTGATGGTGAAGGAATAAGGTAATTAGCACATCTAAGCATTGTATAAGCATCAGAAGATTTGCAAAATAACCAGTCCACTGAATCTATGTCCACTATTCCCTTAATAAACAGAAAAACCTGAGCTCTTCAGGATTTTTCCCCTCAGAAATACAAGACTGACACTGTCTCCTTTTCATGGAAGGAGAAGACAGTCACCTGTCTACACCTTGAAGAAAAAATAGATCCTCATCAATTCCTGAAAGGAGTGCCACTTGTAATTAAAGCCAGGTTAAAAACTGTATAAAATATTTAAGTGATTACCTCTCCTATAAAGACAACCATAACACAATCCAGTTTTTCTTCAGGGGACAGCTTATCAATAAGGGAGTGGAGAGTTTCTGTAAGGTAAGACTTGACTTTTCTTTTCACTGTAGGTATTCCCATTACAATGGAAACTGAAATCAAACAAACGAGAAATGTAATTTCAGTGATTTCATACACAAGACAGAAAGCAAAAATTTTATCTCACAATAAAGCATCACTTAAGAAATGAAAGAGTTGAAAGACGGAGATAACAGTCATTAAAAACAGTTTAAAAATATACTACCTATCACCATGAGCATGATTAACAACATCACCACCAACACTGAGAGGAAACACAGCAAACAAAAACACAGTAATTCCAGACATGTCAGATTATTATATAGATGTGGAGGGCTGACCCTGGCTGGATTTCAGGTGCCCACCAAAGCTCTATCACTCCCTCTCCTCGGCTGGACAGAGGAGATAAAATATAAACATAAAATGATGTATCTTCAATATAAGAGAAGCACTACCACTGTGGCTGATGGTCTCAGCCTTGGCAAGTGGCAGGTCCACCTTGGAGCCAGCTGGCATTGGCTCTATCAGACATAGGGGAAGCTTCTAGCAGCTTATCACAGAAACCATCCCTGTAGCCCCCCTGCTACTAAAACCTTGCCATGGAAACCCAACACAACAGGTAATAATTAACAACCATGGTATTAATCACATAAGATGTACCAAGACTTACAGAATGATTAAACTCCCTAACTTAGTTTTATTTTCAAACTGGCATAACCATTCTTCACAACTCAAGTATTTAACTTCTCAGAAATCATATTTTAAAATGACACTGCTGAAAAGCTCTATTACTTTCCTCGCACCTGATTTGGGTCCTTCCAGTAAAACAAGTGCAGGTCATCAAGATTGCCTGGAAATTCCTCAGTGAAATCTCTTACCCCTCTTACAAGCACCTTAAATGCAAAGCAGTCTGGCCCCAGCTACAATACTATTAACACCATCTTTCAGCTGGCCATTTGACTCTCACATCCCTCAAGGTTCCCATAGCCTTTCTTCTGCACCACACCTCGTACCCAGAGCTGGCTACCTACTAGGAACACAGTGGATAGCAGCAGGAACACAGTAAAAGGATAAAGCAGACTTCATGAAGTCAGCACCAGCATTCTGAGCCATCTACATGAAATAATTTACCACATCATAAATATAAAAAAATCAAACAACTATTAACAATGTTGTTCATCCTTCCTTATAGAGCCTGCTTCACCTATCAACTACACATTAACAAACACTGAATTTTTAAAACAAACACTCAAAAAGCCCAGTGACCAGGAAAGGGGAAGATGAGAAAATGATTTTAACTCAGAATTTCCCCCCTCTTTTTCATTAAATAAACTCAATTCTGGTTTTTATTTTGTAATTTCAAACCTCTGTCATATATTCCCAGTGGAAAAATAATACAGGCTTCATTAAAACAATTACAGAGTGTGAACCTTTTCCCTCCTAGGTAACACTGAGATAAATGGTATTTATAGTCAGAAAAATAACCCTATGGCTTGAGCCCACACATTTGTCACACAGGCATACCTTCTCTTAAAAGGAGCAATCAAACTTAGTGAAGTAATAAAAAACCTACAGGCCAGGAGTAACTAATGCTTCTTTCAAAAGCAAGGAGGAGAAGGAAAGAAGGGAAGAAGGGAGGGAGGGAGAGAAGAAAGAAAGAAAGGAGGAAAGGCAGGCCTAGTGGACAGTAACATGAGCCATGTGAGTCAGATGGAACACAGAGAGAAAAGGATTCATTGCTGGAGCCTTCAAGCTTAGAGAGACAAACACATACACACATGCTTTGAGATGTATCAGCTTGGTCCGGCTTTATGCTATTTATTTTGTAGAGCTCCAAGAATGGCATTCCATGGAGCTATCCTAACAACAAAAGCTCAGAATTTGTGAGAATTAGAAAAAAAGAGGGAATCAACAGTATTGCAGCACAGCACTGATTTTTTTTTTCCCCTCCAATCAATGTCCACATTTTATTGATGTAATTATATCTAATTATCCTAGTTCTCCCAACTGTAAGTTACACATTGAAATATATTGTTCCAAAACCCAGAAACATCAACTGTAAAATAATTATATCCTTGCATGGCTGTCCCACAAATCTGAAAAGCCAAAGGGATATATCCATTAGCAGTTCAGCATCTGTAATGCTTGAGCTTTGTTCCCTTTTACAAATAATCCAAACTAAATGCTTCTTCATGTGTACCTTAACGTGGCTTGGGGTGTGACTGAGATATGCAAAAGAGAGCAAAGCTGAAGCCAAACTCCTTTCATCTTTGATTCCATGCAAATTCTAAGAGATAGCAATATCACACAAGTTAAATGAGACGTCCTTCATCTACCAAGTAAAGCAGTAAATTACATGACTAAACCTAGAAGGTCCTCCAGATATAAACTATAAAATAAACATGGTATCAGCATACCTCCTGTCCTTCCAAGGCCAATCTGCACAGAAGGTTGAAGGCTTCCTTCATTTTTCAACAAATGAGGCAAATGGTAATAGATATTTGGCACTTGAAGAGATTTATAACTATGTTTTCAGTGTTTTATAAAGACCTTACATAATTTAACATTATCTATTTATTACAATAGAATGAGACATATCTATAAACATAAA
>JAVSBS010009481.1:77280-89348 GCA_033124195.1 Coracias cyanogaster
AGTCCCTTCTGGCCACCCTTTCCGGACTGCGCGGCCGGGCTCAGGAGGGGGGCAGCTCCCCCGTCGTTTTTTTCCAAACTATAGTCCGGCCCCCGACAGTGTCTGAGGGACAGCGAACCGGCCCCGTTTAAAAAGTTTGAGGACTCCTGATATATACCAAAAAAGTCAACAGCGTAGTAAATATTTTCAAAACACACTTCACCATTTAGGGTTTTACTGTTCAAAGGTTTCTCTGAAACCTACAGAAATTGAATTGATTCCTTCTCAAAAAAGTCTCAAGCCACTTTTTTTCATTGTTGTTACAGTAAAAAGAAAAATACTGAGCCCAAGACCATAAAGGAAACAGTCACAGAGAGCAGTGGTCACTATCATGAAAAAATGTTTTTGATTCTACAATATTATGAAATAACCTTTCTTCTTAGGCTGAAACCTCGAGCAATTTAAGAAAACAGAGGAAGGAATTCAGACAGTAAGTTATTGGCCTTATATAGCTGGTGGAAGAACCTCAAACATATCTGTTCTCTGACAAACAAAACATCCTTCTAACAGCAGCTCTAACCAATATCAAACACATTTGGTCTCCAATTGTTTCAGCACACAGACATTTTTATTTAAGAATAACATGCTATTTTACACTGAAATTAGAAGGTGATGCTTTTTCATACTTTGCTCTAGAAGCCAAAAAGATCAAACAAAAATAACTAGGCCTCATACTTCAAATGAAAATGACTACTTAAGAAATGACTTGAGAACTGAAAGCATTAATTCTTCACTATTTTCTCTTAAGCTCTAGTACTTTCAGCAAAGCTCCAGAAGCTAAAACCTAAATATTTTAGCTGGCTTGATGCTGTGTACTTCTTGGAAAGTTAACACTATGTCAACTCACCTGGTAGTTTGTTTTCTCAACTTTTTTTCCTTGTTTTAAGATGTTCTTCTAAATATGCAGAACCTAGAATTCAGACAAGCTCACTTGAAAGTTGATGCAGTATTTTAAAAATTAAAAATTCAAATCAGACCATAAAGGTTTGCAAGCTTTTGACCAGAGATGGAATCTCAGCTCAGCCTACTCTTCCTTCTCTGGGTTACTTATGGTTCTCCTATTAAACAACTGTTTAAAACATAAAAGTCATTCGAAAAAGACACCATTAGCCTAAATTAAACTCAGTCCATTCTCCCCTAAGCCACAGTATGATTACATTATTTGATTTTTTTCCTCCAAATTTATACAGCTCATAAGTGAAGTTTCAAACCTGATGGCTATTTCCTAAGTTCAACATGCAGCTTCTGAACATCTTTGTGTACATCTAATTTCCTCATTTTGAGTTTTGTACTACTAGTCCAATCCGTTTACGTACTTCAATCCATGATTTTTAAAAGCAAAGAGCTTTCCCTTGGGATTAAAAAAAAGGTATCAAAGGAATAAAAAATATGCTGTAATTTGAATTTACAAAAACATTTTGCAGATTACAGCAGATCAACTAAAAGAGCAAAAGAAGTCTGAGTTGTAGGTAAATTATCTGCACTGGCAGAGCACTCACTGTATCATAATTCCAAATGAAACACATACTGAACAACAAATTGGCAAAAATACCCTGGAAACAACCAAAGCAATTTCATGGCTATTCAAGTTCAGTGCCATTAAAAACCATCTACAGCTCTTAGGTTTTTTTGTTCATGTTGCATTTTTAGCAAAATGAAGTTTTTTAATATCCTGCAGTCCGTCAGTGTTTAACAGGCATTTTGACAATGCCCTTAATAACATGCTTTAACTTTGGTCAGCCCTGAATTGGTCAGGCAGTTGGACTAGATGATTGCTGTAGGTCTCTTCCAACTGAAATAGTCAATTCTATTCCAATATGAAAACTATCAGAGGAAACTACTTTGGGTATACTTTTAAACTGAGTGGAGTATAGACATCTACAGAATTAGCAAAACTTTGCTGCTTCTGACTATTTGAAGTTTCACCATAAATCCCCCACAAAGGAAATTGATGGATCAGTACCAAAGAAAGTATCTAGTGTGTTGAGTTTACATCTGGCAGGGTTTTGGTATTGGGGAAGAGGCTACTGGAGTGACTCCTTGTAAGAAGCTTCAAGAAGCTCTCCCAGCCCCAAGACAGACCCACCTCTGGCCAAGGCCAAGCCAATCAGCGCCTCTGCAATAACATATTTAAGAGGGGAAACCTGTTGGGCAAGTTCCTTTAATTTGGGAGATCTTTTGTTTTAGGAAGAAGTGAGATATGAGAGAGGTGACCATGTGGACACTGAGGTCAGTAAGGAAAGGGTAAAGGGGGCACACCAGAGCAGCCATTCCCCTTCGGCTTATGGTGAGAGGGCAGGCTGAGACCTTACAGTCCTTAGAGATCAGCAGTGAACAACAATCCCAGCAGCAGCCCATGGAGAACCCCACACCAGAGCAAGGGACTGCTCCTGAGGAAGTTCTTGACTCTGAGGGAAGCTCGTGCCGGAGTAGTCTGTCACTGGGAAGACTGCATCCCACAAAGAGACACATGCTTGCAGAAGTTCGTGGAGGACTGTCTCCCGTGGGTTGTTGCTGCAGGGAAGGACTGCAAGGAATTTTGGGCTATGAGGTAGAAGCAGCAGCAGGAACAACATGGAACAGATTGGGACTGACCACAACCCCCACTCCCTGATCCTCTGTGCTGCTGGAGGGAAGGAGGTAGCAGATTGGGCCTGCAGTTTGGGGAAGGAATATTTAAGTTCCGGTTGTATTTATCAATGTTGTACTCTGATTCAGTTGGTGAACTGGTGGTGTTTTTTTAAAATTAAATTGATTCTGTTTCTCCAAGTCGAGTCTGTCTTTTGCCCGTGACCATAACTGGTGGGTGACCCCTCCCTGTTCTTTGTATGGAACCTTGAATCTGTTGTATTTTCTCCTCCCCACGCCACTGGAGCAGGGTAGGAGTGAGTGAGTCACTGCATGGTGCCCTGTTGCCAGCTGGGTGGGCTTCAACCTTGACACCTAGCCCTCAATCACAATGCTCTTTTGAAACCTGTATATATGTGTGCATTGCCATTATTCTTAAAACACAGAAAGTACAGTTGAACAGGATTCCTAGTCAAGATGTTGGTATTATTAAAGTAACCATCACCAGAAAATGCTTGATTCACTATTTGCAAGTCTGAAGACCTATGTAGATCCACCAACGACATTGCAGGTGTAATTTAATATTGTTGAGAGAGTGTAAGTACATGACAGTCTTGTCCAAAGCTGTACAAATACTGACATATAATCATTCAGATTTTATTTACGTATCTTAGGTAGTAGCAGAAGAGGAACACAGAGGAGCACATATTTAGATAATAGGCACACACATCCACCTTTGCTAACGTTGCACACCCCTCCTCACTCCTTCATACACAGAACTGCAGGAAGACCCTGCCATGAAGACCTTTACAAAACCCAAGAATGTTTCAGTGATCCTCAGTTCATATTGCCATTCTTCCTCAAGGAAGGCCTTTTACTGTCTGCTAAAAGCAGCACCATCTACAACATGAAAAGCAGGATGAAAGCTTTACAAGCTGTTATTTATCTTATCAGTCAAGCAGGTTCACAAATATGTTAAATCACAGGCCACTTCCACAACTGGAAATAGAACATACTGAACAAAGGTGACTGTATTTTAAAAACAACAACAAAGCTATAATTTACTCAAGAGCTCTATGGTGACATGGTTGGTTGTCTACAAAGGCAGATGCATCAGACAACAAGATCACAAAATGCTTTATCCTGTATAAACAGCAGGCAGTTGAGTCTTCCTTCAAACCACAGATGAGCTAAATACCCAGTGACAGATCTCTCACACAGAGAAAAAGGTAACCAGCCACAGACTCGGCACTCATAAGAGACAGCAAGGCAAGTACAGAGGGCTTAGTTTCACCACACTGTAGGCCTGATTTACATTTCCTGCTCTTACCCCACTGAACTGTTGAAACCTCTCACCCCCTTTGTTCATTAAACAGGAAGAATTGACTCCTGTTTAACACACAGAGAAAAGGCTGTTTGGCAACAACACATGGCACACAAATATTCAATTAGTAAAATGGATAAGAGCAGAAAGAGATACCTGATGTGGCAGGACCTTTCCTCTATCCAAGAGGGGGAATATTCAAATCATTTTTCAAATGAACTGTGTCTCACTGGCAATAGGACTAATATTCACTGATGCAACAGTATGTTTATGGCCCACCCTAGTGACAACTCTTTCAGTTTTCTTCTTCTAACCCCAGGGTTCCTTCTCCTCAGATCCTCACTCAAAACCAACACAGCCTGCACCTTCTCAAAAAAAAAAAGCTTCAGCTGAAGCACATTGTGCTACAAGTTAAAGGTTCCACAGCAAATGTTTCATTTTCTCCTGTATATTCCATTGAATAGTTATTAAAATGTCATTAATGTTTTAATCTGTGAGAATACACCGTATTAAGTACTAATCCAGGTACTTTTGTGATTAGTTATTCCCCAACTCATTTACTCCCATTATAAAAACCCCACAGTAGTTACCATGCTGCCATGGATCAAAAACAATAACAAGCTTCATGTATTAACTCATTACACTCACATCAAGGATGTTGATCAATTTACAGGTTAATAAAAAGTAGAGGTCTTAATGGACAGAGAGCTTCCACACTGGGTTTTACAGAGTCAGCGGGCGTAGCAAGAGCAGGTTACTCGTCAATCTATTAGAGATTTATCAATATGCCAGTCAATTTAATGTGGCATTGTTTTTACAGGAATGTTTGTTTCAGCTACATAAGGTGAAAAAGTAAGTTCTGCACTTTCACTAAAATCATTTCAGATGCTTTATGTGATCCATGAAATCACAGTATAAAGTAAACCAGTATCCAGTAAGTCATGACAATACCTGCACTGGCCAGAACTTCACTCCCACACAGATATATGCACCACGTATTTTTTAGACCATGCTTGATCCATAATACCCAAGTACCTTACAAGCTATCAAATTTGTAGATCACCTGATAAAATAGTCATCTTCATATCTCAAACAGATATCCTTTAAAATTAAAATTCTGCTACACTACTATGTGACAGGCTAAATTATTTCCAATGTCAGTAAAAAAAAAAAAAAGAAAAACCGAATTCCTTGAAGTCAAAAGAAATTCTTACTACACTAGCATTTAAGCAGTTTTCAACTTCATCTTAAAACTGACACTTTTTTTTGACAAAGGCAAGATTTCCCATTTTGTGTGGGTTTTGCAAAACCTAACTGTAAATACAATTATCCAATACTGCAATAAAAAATCCTGCTCTCACTGCACTGTACAGTCATCCAGCATCCACAAAGATGCGCAGGCAAGAAATAAATGGTGATATTTCCTGAAGAAATACAAACATTGCTTCCATTGCCCTTTGGAAGCGACTCCAGAGCTCAGGAGATATTCACAAGACACCAGTCAAGCACTGCATTCTCAAATGTCCGACTGAGGAGAGGCAAGCAGAGAAACTGTCAAACCAATCACATAGGCATGGCCAAAAAGCCCTGTCCACAGAAAAGGGATATTCAAGATGTTCCAGAATGCACCTCTGACATATACGCTTATAAAACCAGCAAAACGTTGTAACAGGCCGGGGTAGTTATCAAGTGTCAAAACCTGTACATAGGACTAAATAATATTTATAACCAGCAATGTCAAACAGTAAAGAGTAAAGAAGGTGTTAACAAAATTTGACCCCCCTCAAATTAAATCTCAACTGTGCTTACAGATCAGATTTTTATTTTTGTCTTGAAACTGCCTAAAAGCTGACAAATGGTGTCCTTGAAATGTTACAATGTATTACCATGGATGACTACTCCCCATAAGCTAATGACCTTCCTTTCTCTTCAGTGAAATTAAAACCTTTTATAAGCAAGTTACAATGAGTTATGAAATCTGAAGCAGAAAAGTAATCAACCATGCAAATACGGAATAAAGCAGTATACCATAAATGTTAACAACAGACTTGCTATAAATAAAACCTCTTAAGAAAACCACTAAAGGTCAAATTTTATCAGTCCTCTTTGAATAGACTGACTTTTATCAATCCCCTTTGATCCTGAGGGCCTTTTTAGTTACAAAGTCTGTACTTATGACCACTCAAAGTTATTTTATTATTTTGAAGGGATTAGATAATATGCTATTGTTTTATATTATTCTGCACAATTAAAGGCAGTAAAGTAAGGTAGATGACTTACATACAAAAAATACATCCTACTAATCAGGATAAAATATTTTCCGCTTCATGAAACAAACAAAAAAGGTCTTGTATCAAGATTTAGGAAAACAAGCGGGCAAGTCATTCTTTTATCCTTAATCTTGTTACTCAAATTGACAGGTCATTTCAGCAATCCAGTCTTTCAATCTATCAAAACAATCCGGTAGAATTACTGTTTATTGCCCTTATTTTCCGCACGGAAATGTACTTATTGGGACAAGAAGTAGTTTTTTTAAATGCTTAATCAAGTAGCTTTCCCTGTGAAGAACAGCTTGAGTGAAGGTTCTGCAGGTTTTCCCAACTGTATTTTTAAAAAATAATTCAAGAATTTTAATTACTTAATTTTTCATTGCAACTTGTTCACATTTTGCACTTCAAGGATCTGTATATACAAATAATGTTTTTTGTTCTCTCCAATTCTAATGTACTAGCACAAGTCTGAGGTGTTTGCTTTGAAACTTTCAGGGCCTGATCCAATCTCAGTCCAGATATTTTTGTTTAAACATTCCTTTGCAGCAGGAGTTGAATTTGTTTTCACTACAATTTTTAAAGCCATCTGAATATGATCCTTTGTAATATCAACTGGTAAAACGTTCCTACTTTGAAATGTAAATTTCAGAATCAATTCACTTGTAAACATTCTTTTGAGAAAGTAAAAACCTTGCTTTCTCATAGATTCCACATACACAAACAAAGCAGAAAAATGGGAGTACAAAACAGATCAGACTGAGAACCTGCCTCCCTCCCCATTCTTTGTATCTTTAGTATCAATGCACTAAAAATAACTGCAGCTTCCCAATCAAAATGGAAACATAAGGTAGTACATCAGGTAGGTTTGGTTTGTGATTTTTTTTTTTTCTTTTTTTTGTTTTTTTCCCTAAAAGGCTACAGAATAAAATATTCCCTAGAGGAAAAAAAAACAATCCTAAGCAATGAGAAAGCCAAAGAAGCCCAACTAGAATAGTGACAATTGATGAAGGATTTACTTGAGGGGTATTTTAATAGCTGGATAGAGCAGCCAGGAGCAGTTTTCAATGTCTCCAGATGCAATTGCTCACCTTTGCTTCTAAACACAAGTTTTTCTCTAATGAAAATTTCCTTTACAGTTATAAAACCCACTATGACACCACTCTCAAATCTTCACTGATGAGGGCTGACAGAGGTTCTGAACATTCCTTAAGCCAGGAGAAATAAAAGCAATAATATACTAGAAAATCCAGACACCCACGACTAACGAGGTCAAGTCAACAGAAGCATATGGTGTTGTCTGTGCACTGGCTTCAGACAATAAGGATAATTAAACACATGATTTGTTTGAGAAGAGTTATTGGCAGCACTTGAGCTGAAGGTCTTCTTTTAAAACAAAGAACAGCAAGCTACAGTGATAAAAATAAAGCAATTGCACGTTTGCAATGTATTTGTCCTGATCTGACTGATAACTTCACTAGCATTCATACCTCCTTAACTAGTAAACAACACTGCACAGGGCTTTTTAGGTTCCAGCTAGTTTTCATTTTATTCCCAGTGCTAAGAAGCACTGTCAACTCTGCTGGCATTTAGTCTTCAGAGGGAAAGTGATATAAAAAGGTCACTGAAATCATATGCTAAATCAGTTCCACAATAAGCAATCAGCATTTAACACATCTCTATCCCTGAATAGAAACACTAAGGAATAAATGAAAGCTTCATAGATTCTATTCTCAAAAAGCAAAGCTGTACAAGGACAGTTATTGCAACTTCTGTTGTATACATACATAGCACAAAGAGTTCAGCTTAAGAAATTAATAAAAGAGCTCAGCTGAGTATGCAAACCATTGAATTAATGTGATTTGGACATTAATTCTTTACAATGTCAGAAAAAAAAAAATTGCCTTCAAACAACCTTCACTAAATCCCTCCACTTCATATTTCTTACTTGTCCTGCACAAGACTCAGTGCACAACAGTGTAACAGAAACTAGGAAATGGTCGACAATAACAACACAGTATTATCTCAAAAACAGGAACACAATTTCCAGTGACAGCTTTTATACAAAAATCATTATGTCACAAACAATTTTTCAAACTAACTGCCAATTAAAAAGCCATGCTACAATTCTGACTAAAATCTTATGCAGATTTACCATTCAAGCAAGCACAAAGCTCCAGCTCAGACAAGCATTACAACCATAGCACTGGAACACACTTTACTTTTAAGATACAGGACAGGTCGGTATCTAGCCTGCATTCCTGCCAGCACTGAAGGACTAAAGCACAGTAGCTGAAAGAAAGCCATTCCCATTGCATTTTTTAACATATTGAAATAAAACAATCCATTCTACAGTTCTGCAGAAATGCATGTATTAAGCATACATATTGCATCCATTTATTACATTTGCTTCCATCATTTTGTTTTGTGAATATATATATACACATCCATACACTTTATTGCTACCAATAAACAAGAACATCTTCTCAAAACTATGTAATAGCTAATTACACTCATTTCTAACAAGACACATGACAGAAGCCATAACCGCTTATGCTGATCCTAGCGAAGTGTGGCTCTATAATGTCACAATGAGCATCTGTGGGTGGTATTGTAATTACTATGTTAAAAGTAATACCAAAATCTAACTCTGGTAAAACACAACTCTTCCACATCTGTTACAAGAGAACAAGACACAACCCTTTCACCTGAAATACTTACAGATTTGCCAACAGTGTAAACAAATGTAATTAGTCCTTAGGTAATTCAACCTCTTACAGTCAGTTGGACTTCAAGTCACCTGTGACATCTCATGTTTCTCCTCAAACCTCAATCAGACAATATTTTTATATCTTTCTATAAACAAGCACATATACCTATATTGAGATATCAAATCAAAATATTCATGCTATGTAGTGGTCTCAAATTCCTGGAGTTTTTGTTTTGCTTTTTTAACGAAAAATATTTCTCTGCATACCTCTTTTTTAATAAACCACTGAACTTCTAATTCAATGCACTAGTACTGTGTTCTCTGCTGTAATAGAATTCACGAAAGCAGGGTCTTTACTACTTCTTGTTATTAATTTAATAAGTTGAAACTGGAAGAGGGATTTAAAAGAGAAAACAAGTTTCCATAAAAGCTCGCAGTAAAAGCATTTGTTAAAGAAATTTTATTATCCGAACCAACGTGCACAAACAGTAAAGCAATTTTCCAAATCAATTTGGTAATCATTCAAGCTTCCTCTAATCCTGTAACTCACATCTTGCAAATAGCCAGTTATTAACTGAACCTGCTTTCTACACTTTTAAAAATCTTTTACGTTATCTGATGCCTCCACATCAGCTTCCTGCTTTAACAGCTACAGTTACAACTATATTTTAAAATCAAAGAAAGCTTTAGTCAAAGGTTACACATAGTACTCCTTGTACTCATGGTCCACCACATGTATAAAAATTTTAAAAACTAACCAATCGGAAATCAACTTTTTTCCCTTCTCCAGCTCTTGTTACACCAGTAAATTCTGTTGCTAACCTAACACAAATGTTAACTATACAGCTGGAACCAAAGCCAGCCAGTGCTTCCCACAGTGTCTAATGTTGAGGGACCTCCTGATTCAAAGGATAAAATAAAAAATCCTTGGTTAAAAATTGAGAATAAAGTGCAAGCTTAGTCCTTTTCATTTTGGAAGCACCCAAAAGTCTTAAATAATAACTGTAATTCAGAGAATATTGATGACCGTGAAATTCTAGTTAGGAGGAGTATTATAACACACATAGATAGGTCTGCATTTGAGAAAAAACAGACGCAGGTATGGTTTAGAGATGACCGTCATGCTCATCAATACGCAATTGTGAGCGCTGGTTTATCTCAAGCCTGTAACTACGGCATTACATCAATTCAAAATTTAACTCTAGCTGTACACCTGAAATTACTTTAATCTCAACTCTAACATGGTCTCTACGTATCATATTTGTTTTGCCATTGTTTCACAGAACTTTCATATGAATTAAAAGGTTAAAAAAAAAAATCAAAGAGGGAAGACAGGATGAACAGACACGTTTATGTCATACGCAAATGCTAGAACAAATACCATACTTTAACAAATCAGAATTTCTATCAAGTTGTAAATGGGAAAAGAATGGTCTAGAAGCAGCAACAAACATGTTTTTCACGAGGTCAGGGAAGGCACTACTTGGTTTCTAGTTAGACTTGACTACGGCCATTGGAATGGATCACATGGTGTAAGAAGTTGAAAGTTTTCTCTTTTTTGGTAATAAGTATGGAATCTCCAAAATACTCAGTGTAGAAAATTAGTGTTTCAGTTTAGCTTTCCCAAATTGCTGTGTTAATTACATATTTTAAACTACTTTCCCATTACATTACTCTTCATCAATATAATTGAACCTTAGTCTGTGATGCTACACCACCATAGGAAAATGTGGTTCCATTTGTATTTCAGAAGGGTTACACTTTCAGAGTAGAATTGTAACTTCCATACTGATCCTTTCTTTAAGAAGCAAAGTGTTCCTGGAAGAACTAGCACAGCACAGGAATTACAGCCACAAAAGAGATCCAAGATGCATCATGTGGCTATAAATGACATCTTAATAAGGATGAATTGAAAGAAAGCATATTTTTATTTTCCTTTAAAGGAAAGACTTTAGGTTTTGCTAAAGATTTTTCAAAACACTTTTTTGCATTACAAAAATTGCATGTAAAATTCCATTTTTTACTTTTGAAAGATATAAATCAACACAGCCATAGGATAGAAGTTTCTACTAAGTCTTCCATTACTTTTATGCCATTATTGCAGTATATAAATCAATCTGCTATAAAGCTTTATCTGAGAATGAAGGGTAGAGTCAACTGCATCAGCCACCAACTCTACAATTTCACTTAAAAACCACAAATGGCAATATTTCCTTTAGTATATCAGCCAGCCATCTACATTTAATTTCCATTTAAAAAATGCATCTATGTCTCAGTAAACAACATAGCAAAAGTTGTCATGAGCACCTTTTCCTCCTATGGCACGCTTAGCAATGTCAGTAGACATGTACAAACAGTAAGATGCACCACAAGACCACATAAAAGCAAACAGCTTAAGCACAGATTCTTGCCAGACCCAGAAGACTATTCTCCACTAATTCAAAAAGAGGACCAAGTACAAAAATACACCTGCAAACACAATCACGAGCAGCTTGTCCTACGCTTTGAAGTAAGATTAAACCAGCAGTATCATGAACAATCAAAAATTAATACATACAAATTTATGTGTAAATGTCTGCTCCAGTTTTAAATGAAACAGCTGTCTCATCTGGCACTCTGGTAATTTGGTGTGTCTAGTGAGAGCCAAGATGGTGGGGTGGGAACACCCAAACACAGATACTGTATCCACACATTTCAGGGATTTGTTCTCCTACAGCTGTTTCCACCCCTTCTCATGTACAGGGACTTCTATCCCAGTGGCTTATGCTCTTCCTCAAGACTCCCATCCACACCCCAGGACCTTCTGCTCCTCTGCCACTGTAACCCCAGCCAGGAGAACCAGCATTTGGCCCTGGGCACACGACTTCTCATGTTTTCTCCCCGTGTATGTCTTCCCATACACATACTTCTTCCACACATTAACAGAGCCTACCTTTAACCACTAGCAAAAGTCAGGAGTGCTGCAGCAAGTAGAGCTCTGCAGCCGTGGCGTGATCAAGGGGAACATGAGCAGTGGCTGTCCAGCTAGCAAAGCCCAACACTACTGCTAAGCTCCAGCCTAGCCCTCCAGTGGGCCAAGTGGAGGCTCTGTCCTGGTGTAACAGCCTGTTTCCTCCAAACTTACAGGAACACAGTGTTACTGACAACATCACATTTGAAC
>JAVSBS010009483.1:0-10119 GCA_033124195.1 Coracias cyanogaster
TCGAAGTCCTCCTGCGGCAGCTCCAGCAGCAGCGTGTCCTCACGTGCCGTCACGTCGTAGCGCGTGGGGAGGTGCTCCACCAGGGCGGACATGCCGAAACCGCCCCCGGCACCGACCCGGTCCACCAGGTGCCCGTCGTCGGTGATGTCCACCGCCCCGGAGCGGACGAGGAAGAGGCGGTCGCCCCGCTCCCCGGCCCGCACAGCCTTGGGTGGATGCTTGCCCGGCTGGGTGGTGGTTGTGAGCGAGCCTGGTTGCGTGGGATGGAGCCGTAGTTTTTCGAGTGGGTTTTTCTCCGCTCGGAAATTTATGGTGAGGCTTGGCGGGGCTTTTGTCCCAAGGAGAGCTGAGCGCCTGAGGTAGCCCACGTGGCTGCGGGGAGAGGGTGGGAGCTCCTCCGCTGGCAAAATAGCAAAGCACCTGCTAGGATGATCTGGCACGGCTTCCAGATCTGGTGTTTGGTAGCCAAGGTGTCAACTTGCTTCTGCTCGTTGGTTGCTACTGTGTTAACAGCTTGTTCTTTTTGGTGACAGAGACCATGGCGGCCCTGAGGGAATGGACCCCGATGGTGTCATTGAGGTGAGGACATGTGAACTGACTTGGAAATTTAATGGCTGACAGAGATTGGTCTCTGGCTTAATCTTTTTCTGTCTTTTTTTTTTTGTTTATTACAGAGCAATTGGAATGAGATTGTTGACAATTTTGATGATATGAATTTAAAAGAATCCCTTCTAAGGGGCATTTATGCTTATGGTTTTGAGAAGCCTTCAGCTATTCAGCAGCGAGCTATTATTCCATGCATCAAAGGTATGCAGGTGATTCGTTTGTTGGTATCGACACCAGATAATTAGTAAAGTGTTGTAAAATGCATATACTGTTGTATTAGCCTGTAATACCTATTTTTAAGCCTTATTGAACAAGTGATGTGATGGTACACCATCTTTCGGGACTGACCTGAAATGGAGAGAAATTGTAATACTGATCACTTATGTCAAAGGGAATGAAATAAAAACTGAAACCGTGAATGACCTGGGTAGGAACAGTAAATGTGTATCCTGCTTTTTTTAGGGTATGATGTGATTGCTCAAGCTCAGTCAGGTACTGGCAAGACAGCCACATTTGCTATTTCCATCCTGCAGCAGTTGGAGATTGATCTCAAGGAGACCCAAGCTCTAGTATTGGCCCCTACCAGAGAACTGGCTCAACAGGTATTGATAGTGTAGTTGAAAAGCTGCTCGTGTGTTGCAAAGGTTTCGGGTTTCACAACTGTGAGACAACAACAGGCTTCTTAAGGGGCTGTAACTAACATCCATTCAGAGCCCTTTTTGCGTTGAGTAATGGGGGATACAAACTGGCTTCTGCCCCACAAGTTCCTTGCCTGTTTGAAAAGTGGAGCTGATGCCTGTGGAGGGTGCGCTGGGGCAGGGCCACGGGAGCCTGCTGCTGTGCTTCAGCAGAAAAAATACACGATTTGTTATTAAAGCTCAGTGTTCTGAGTGGAAACAAAACATACTTTTCAGAAGCTACTTGAACTTGCCATGCAGTTGTGCAACGTGAGAGCTTCAGTGTGCATGTGGTCCCTTCGTTGTCCTTGTATTGTCGTGATACTTTCCTGGTTGAATGTTACTGCATGTCTACTGCAGTAGGATGAAATGTTAAACAGAACTCCTATTTTAAGCGTGAAAAACAGATTATGTACACCTTCGTGTCTTCTTTGACTAGAATATACTGAGATGCCAGTGCTGTAGTGAAGACGCTACTTGAAAGCAAAGCTAAACATAAAAAAATCAGGAAAGAAATCTTAGAAAAAAAAGATCAGTGGAACAGGACCCTCTGATCAGCATGTTCAGCCTTTGTTCTACTCTGAAGACGTAGGTGAGACTCGGTTCAGAGCCTGGCACGTGGCAGTGCGCTTGTGTGCCCTTTTATGAACTTCCTGCAAGCGCTTCGCACACAGGCCTGAACAGTTAAACTGGAGTCTGCTTCTGGAGGCCCTGCTTTGAGGAGATGTGTGGTAGTCACTTCTTCAGCTCCTTCAACTAGTAAGGACAAAAATTTGACTTAAATGCCCTTCTGGCTTAAGCTCTCCAGTGAACAGCTTCAATACCAAGCAGTTGAGTGAAATAATCACTAGCAACTGTCTTTAATTGTAAGAGTTGCATAGTCCTTGTTTCTTCTGTTTCCAAAGTCTATAAGCGCCTCTAATAAGAGGGCTTAATCTTCAACGTACCAGGAACTGCTTAATAACGAAAGGGTTTTATTTTAGATTCAGAAGGTCATTCTGGCCCTTGGAGACTACATGGGAGCAACGTGCCATGCCTGTATTGGTGGTACAAATGTTCGCAATGAAATGCAGAAGCTTCAGGCTGAGGCCCCACACATTGTGGTTGGAACTCCAGGGCGTGTGTTTGATATGTTAAACAGACGCTACCTGTGTAAGTATGAACTTAACGTTGTTCTTGATAGTGAGCTTCACATCTAGGAAGAGCTTAAGTGACGCATTTGCTGTCGTAGAGAGATGGGCCGGGAAGCTTAGTCCTGAAGGAGAGTGACATCTGCACAAGTGCTCAGTGCTTTCTGAAACTTTTTCTTTAATAGCGCCTAAATGGATCAAAATGTTTGTTCTGGATGAAGCTGATGAGATGTTGAGCCGTGGATTCAAGGATCAAATTTACGAGATCTTCCAAAAACTAAGCACAAACATCCAGGTAACAAAACCTTTGGCATGGTTAGATGGATGGCTTGGTTACAGCGTTGCTGAGAACTGCTGAACTGTTGGAATGAAAGCTGGTGTCCTAGGTACGTGCTAACGCCCCGTGATGCCTCCTAGGTTGTGTTGCTGTCGGCTACAATGCCAATGGATGTGTTGGAAGTGACCAAAAAGTTCATGAGAGATCCCATCCGTATTTTGGTGAAGAAGGAAGAACTGACTCTGGAGGGTATCAAGCAATTCTACATTAATGTTGAAAGAGAGGTGGGTATCGGTGGTACCTGCTCTGGCTGGAGGAGTGATGATCAAATCCTCACCTTCTTGTTAAAGCACTGTGCTAAAATTGCAGAAACCGAGGCTGAGCCTTGGTTTGTGTGATAATGCTAGTAGAGTACACGCAAGAAGAAGAACAACTCTGCACTGGATCAAAAATGACTAGGGTGGACCTCTTTCTTAATGTCCAGTGTCCTGTGTCTTAAGATTTGGTGCAACAGTTGATGTGGAAACTCCCCTAAGTGTCTTGTTCCACCTTCTCAGGTCACACTGAATATAATTGCGCACCGGAACATGCTTAATTGGCTGTTGCTCTCGGGTTTTTGCCTTGTTTGGGATTCTTGTTGTGCACTGAACTGTGGCTGGCATGATGCATTTCCTGATCTTTGTTCTGTTCAGGAGTGGAAGCTGGATACTCTCTGTGATCTGTATGAGACACTGACCATTACACAGGCTGTCATTTTCCTGAACACCAGGAGAAAAGTAGACTGGCTTACGGAGAAAATGCACGCCAGGGACTTCACCGTCTCAGCTCTGGTAAGAACTGATCCCTCAGGCGGTTTCTGAAGTGTGTACGGCTTCCCAATCCCTGCACGTACCCAAAATCAGACCGTAGCGAGCGACGTTTAGTGACAAGCAGGAAAGTTATAATACAGCTGTGCGGTGCTGTATTATCGTTCCCCCTGCTTAAAGAAAAATGTTCCTTCTATCCCTACCTGCTTGGTTCCCACAGCAGGTAGGGACGCTGGGTTTCATACATCGCTTTGGGGGTTTTAAAGGATATTCTAGAGTTTTGGGAACTGTAGGAATCAACTGGTTTTGTTTTAACTCGACAGCATGGTGACATGGACCAGAAGGAACGGGATGTTATCATGAGAGAGTTCAGATCAGGGTCGAGCCGTGTCCTGATCACTACTGACTTGCTGGTGAGTTCTCTCAGACTGAGCACACTTCTGTTCAAATCTTGTCCCAAAAGCTTCGTCATTCAGTGAAGGTTCTTGTAGCCTGAACTGTGTGAAGCTTCTTGGAAGAACAAAGACTGTGCTCCACGCTGGGCTACACGGTTGTAGTTCATCACTAACCACGTGGTCGACAAACGCACGGGGTAAAAAAACCTGAACCTAAAGCCTGGGACTTGCAGTAAAACTCTGATATTGCCTTGCAGGCTCGTGGCATTGATGTGCAGCAAGTGTCTCTGGTTATAAACTACGACCTGCCCACCAATCGTGAGAACTACATTCACAGGTTGGTTGGTGCTCTCCTCTTCTTGGTGTGCTCCCCTGAATGTCATGTCTTAAAAAAGCCCAGACTCGCACCGCTGTGGCTCTGAAATGAGGGAGGAGCAGAACTTTGGGACCGTAAAACGAAGCCGTGGGAAAACTTTGGCTGTGATGAGCTCAGTGGTGGCTGAGCTCTGGGGCAAGAGGCAGGTCCTGAGCTGTGCCTGGCTGTGGAGCTGGGCATCGTGTCAGCGCCAGCTGTAGGCCCTGCCTCACCTTCCCTTGCTGCTGCCCACTGACCAGACCTTAAAACTCAGCAAACCTGTTGTGTTGGACAGCGTTTGCTTCTGGAGGTCCAGCCGTGTCTGTGTTCCGTGTGCATTGTCCTCTTCCAGTGGGACTCTCTCCTCTGGTAGCGATTTGAGCTGGTTCCCTGGGTTTCGTTAACTGCTTCTGGTGACTCCCAAAATGAAGTAAACTATGGAGTAAAAAAATACAGGAGTTGATAGCAGCAGTTGATGACACAGGATGGTGCTCAGAATGGCGCTAACATCATTTGGGACATGGTTTGAATAAAGAGGAGTTGATATTTCTATATTTTTCATGATTATTCCCTAAGTTTTGTGAGATTCCTGCTGCTGAGGTGCTGCATGGTGCAGTCTGCAGGGAGGGAGAACCAGGGGCAGCGGCTGCAGGTCCTGGGTGATGTGCTGGGCCTGACACAAAAATGAGCTTGGATTTTTCAGCTTTAAAAAACACCCAAAGTTTTCCCACTGGAAACAGTTAGATGGACTTAAAATTCCAGAGTTAAGCGCAGTGTTCCATCTTAGGGGACATCCCAGGATTAACAGCTGGGTTTGGAGCAGGAGCTTCTCTCCTGCCTGTGGTACGGGAGCGTTGACCAGCAGGGAGGGAGACGGAGCTGGGCCTTGGTACCACAGGAGCAGCCGTGAAATGAGAGGTTGCTCTGCTGCTCGCCATGCCATGGACACCATGGCCCGTTCCTCCTGAGCAGACACCTTGGTGGCAGCTGGTCCTGTAGATAGAGCAGAGGGGTTAACCTGTGCGTGTCCACGTTCTCTGTGCAGAATTGGCCGGGGTGGTCGCTTTGGCAGAAAAGGCGTGGCTATCAATTTTGTCACTGAAGAGGACAAGAGGATCCTGCGAGACATTGAGACTTTCTACAATACTACGGTGGAGGAGATGCCGATGAATGTGGCGGATCTCATTTAATCCCTGGGATGAGGTGGTTGTGAATGCAGTGCTCGCTGTTGCTGAATAGGCGATTCACAACGCGCATCGTGCTTCTTTCTTTGGGGATTTATTGAATCTTGTCTCAATGCTCATAACGGATCAGAAATACAGATTTTTGATAAGCGAAGCGACTTTGTGTCGTGAGCTCTCGTGGGGAAAGCCTTTGGCTTTATCCACTTTAGGGTTAGACTGTTGGGGTTGGGTGGAAAGTCATGGGGTCTGTAAATTTTTTCTTTATTAGAAATTTATTTCCTAGTTCCATAGAAGTGGTTGTATTAGATGTTCTTTATCATTTAATAATTTACTTATGGACTAAAAGATATAAGTGCTGTATAAAGTCAGCCAATTATGTTAAACTAGCCTACCTTCCTTTATTGTATGTACTTCACACTTCAGATCGAATTGGAAAGGCCTTTCAAAATGTCAAAACTTTTATAAGAGCATTAAAATGCATTTTTGTTTCATATGTATTTATTCAATAAAGTATTTAATTAGTGGTAAGTGTGATCTGGACCCTGTTGCTAAGCCCCAGCAAGCAAGCAATCATACTATCGTCTTAGTTAGGGTGAAACCCAGTAAAATTTGCCATATTGCACATGTCTTAATGAAGTTTGAATGTTCAATAAAATACTTCTATATTCACTTAAATTGCAAATAGTTGCTTCTTGGTTAGAGGGGGGGCCTTGCTCCGAGGGGAGTGCTTGGTGTCCAGATCTCCAGGGCTTTCAGCAGTGATGGGGCTCAAAGTTTTGAGGTGGGTCTGGGCTTTGCCAGTAATTGCAGGGGCTGGTTTTGGAGCAGGAGGTTGGATGAGTAGAAGGTGAGCTGGCAGTGCCCGAGGCTGTGCCCGTGTTGACACGGGACCTACTTACCCTCTCATCAGAGGAGGATTACAAGCCCCCTGCCTGCACCACCGGCACTTGCTCCTCCCCCAAGGCTCAGTTGTGTTCATCCTACAGGAAACTGCTTTAAAAATCAGAAAAATCTGAGCAACTTCTTTAGAACCTGCCCTGTCCTTCACCCTGTGTGTGTCCTCTGTGAGACCAGCTCTGCGCTACAGCAGTGAGTGAAGGACTGAACACGCACAAAGTGAACGCTTCCTGTGGTTGGACTTGATGACCCTGGAGCTCCTTTCCAACCATAATGATTCTGTGGTGAGGGGTCAGCAGAAGATGGAGGTGACAGGGGACACGTTCCCTCAGCAGCCTGGTGTGCAGCAGAGAGGAGATCCTTCTGCCCCCTCACTACTCCCCAAACCACCAGAGGCTGAAAGAAACAACTCATCCTTTCTGTTCCCTGCCTCCAGCCCCTGGTGACCACCTCTGGCTGATGGTGACCACCTCCGGCCATCACCTACTTCAGCTTCATTTCCCTTTCCAGCTGCAAAGCAGGAGGGCTGCTGGCCCCTTGGTGGCCAGAGATCTCTTTAAGGCAAAACCCCACAGAATCAAGTACTCCAGCACGAGTTTTTCCAACTGCTGCGCAGTGCTTTTATTGCAAAAGCCAGTAGAAATGCCCCCGGGTCCCTGCTCCCAGAACCTGTCACCCAGGACAGCTCTGCTCTGCCCCAAGCTGCTGGAGGAGTCAAGTGTTCTGTGTGAGCTGCTGCATCACCAGGGCACAGAGACTCAGCAACTGCAGGTACTCGTCAGCCCCATCTGCCAAGCATTTGTCTACTTCCTGCAAAGAGAGGAGGTTACGAACCCTCTGGAAGCGCTGGTGCTCCAGACACCATCTTGATTCGCATGGAGAACACCAAGGTGGTGCTGCCGGTTCCAGAGCTGGCAAGCTGCTCCCGCGGTCACACCTCCCACCCCAAGCTGGGAAGAAGGACCTCTCCAGCCTCCACCTTCTTGAGGAGGCCAAGACAGGACAAGTCAGATAGAGGAAGGGATGGGCCATGTGCTCTGCAGGCACCTGCTGGGAGCAGCCATCTGCAGGTCATCAACCCTGCCTGCCCTGGGGATTGAGCAGAACAGAGAAGAAAAGCCCCCTGCTGGCTTTTCTTCGTGGTCAAAATTTACCAAGTTAATTATTTTTTTTTCTTCAAAGGGCATATTTTGCACAGGAGAACAAAAATCTGCTTTCTGCAGCTCCTGTATAAAGTGCTGACTTATGATTAATTTTACCTCCCCCTTTCTATTACAAAAAAGACCCAACAAAACCCAAACCCCCAAACCTCTCGCTCGAGCCCCATCAGAACAAAACAACAGGGCTGACAACTCACTTCCCCGGCTTTCAAAGCCTTCTCGGGGAATTTCTCAGGACAGAAATTGAGGTTCTCCCAAGAAACACTGGGAGCTAGAAGTGAAGCACTTCTGGAGGGGGCGAATGCCTGAACAACAACAACTCCGCCGAGCCTCGCATGGGGTTTTGAACCCGAGCCGTGGACTCACCGCGAGCTTCTCCACGATGGCAGATTTCTGCTTGTCGCTGTGCTCTCCGCTCTCCACCACAACCTCGTGCAGCTGGTTCACGAGCTGAGCCACCGCGTACCCTTCATTTATGAGGTTCTGCCTCGGCGAGAGAAGAAAACGGAAATAATTCAGCGGCGCAAACGCCAAACACTGGAAAACCAACCCGAAAAGCTCTGTCTGAACGCGGAGACGGACGTTTAGGATGAAGTTTGAAGTTGTAGAGGCCGGGGCAGGAGTCGGTGCCCAGCCCAGCATCCCGCCCGGAGCCAGCACCCGGGAGAGGCCGCGGGGCACTTTGCCCAAACGCTCTTCCACCTTCTGACAAGTTGCGCCCTGGGCATTTTGTGAGCGAGAGACATTTTAAGCATTTAACCACCTCGGCTGAGCCTGTCTGACCTTTCTCTAAAGTGAGGGGAGCTCGGCATCCACCGCCTGGCGTGGCGGTGCCGCAGGCTTCACGTTTTGAAGTGGCACCTGCTTTGATTTATTTTCCTCCTCTGGTCGTTGCTCGGCTCAGGCATACGGAGATCCGTAAGGCCAGAACTTTAATAAAATAAAAGCCATGGCAACAATAGATTTACTATTTTTTAATCAGTAGTGCCCAGTTACAAACACTGAAGCCATGAAGCCGTTTAGGTAGAAGTTTCTGAAAATGGAGGAGTTGGTGCAACGTCATTTTTCGGTACGGCGAGATAGGCAGGCTGCACGGCAGCATCCATCCCTGAGCACTAACGTTTGAAACAAAACCCCACCATGAAGCACCTACATGGGAAACTGGAGAACCGTTCCAAACTATGACATCAGATCAGATCAGGGTTTGCTGAAAGACTACAGCAGCTCCAATCTACCTATCATTGCTTCTTACGACCATAGGATCATTCTGGTTGGAAAGGACCACCAGGACCATCAAGCCCAACCTTCATCCGGACATCTCCGAACACATTTTTGGGCATCGCGGTATCAGCTGTAAGGCGGTGACATCTGCACAAACCCTTGCACAATAATTCAAAGACCTGCTGCCAAATTTCCGGACTCAAGACCAGAGGTCCTGCCAAAAGGATCTGAAGAAGCCCGGCCAAGCCTCAAGCAGGAGGCCGACCAGCGCTGGCTTTTTTCATACAGGCACGACCACAGGGAAGGCAGAGTGGCACCATGGCACGCTCCTGTCGGCAACATTCCTGATCTAAAATCCACTCCGAGACTGTCTGAGCCTCCTTTAAACTCCTGGGATTAGGAATTTCCCGTTCTTCAAAGAGCGAGAACCTTTTCTGTACCGAAGGACATAATCCCACCTCCACAAAGCAGCAGATTGTGCCTTCTCCAGCAAGATCTACTTTAAGTCGCTGCAGTTTAAGACAAGTTTAATCACTAGTGTGATTAAATCACTGTAAAATTAACGTGAAATATTTTAAAACTGGAGATGGAGGGGCCTCTACCTTTGCCAGCGCTTCCAGCCTCTCAAAGGAACCGCTCTGGCAGACGGCCAGCAGCTCATCAATGGTTTCCTTGGGGATGACCTGTAACAAAGACGTTAACGTTTCTTAGGAAGGTGGAAAGATGAGTTCCTGTGGCTGAAACAAGCGTTATTCCTACCACTACGGTAAACTTCTGCCAGGTTTCTTAGAAAGTGTCATTTGCAGATGCCTGTGAGTGAAATCCAGCTCTTTTCAACAGCTGGATACACAAAAACGGAACGAGTGCACCGAGAAAATGGTTCCGAACGGTTCTATACAGCCCGCACGGCAGCAGTTGCCTCCGGTTCCACCAGCGAGAACCTCTCAACCCCTACCGGTGGCTGTGACGGTGGCACCTCCAAGGGAGGGGCACCCACCATTAAAGCCCAATTATTTTTCAGCTCCTTATCTCACATCTCTCGTTTAGGGGCTGTTCTGCTGCTGCAGGAACACCTTCGCACGAGAGTTACGGAACGCGTTTCCTCTCCGGTTTCTCCTGTCCCTGTCAGCGTCCCCGGTGTCACTCTACAACAAAATGTTGCTGTTTTGTCAAAAAGCAAAAAATCTACCCGGATCCACGAAGAGACACTGTGAGCGGGAAGTTGAAGATGAGCTGCTACGAAAAGTCATCCCCCTACGGAGGTTCCAAACCCTAGTTTGCAATGATCTATACTGATAAACACACACATATATAAATAAGTAAGTCTAGAAAAATAAGTCTAGAAAAATAAGTCTAGAAAAATAAGTCTAGAAAAATAAGTCTAGAAAAATAAGTCTAGAAAAATAAGTCT
>JAVSBS010009484.1:0-25888 GCA_033124195.1 Coracias cyanogaster
TGGCTGTCCACCAGCATCCCCAGGTCCTTTTCCACCAGGCAGCTTTCCAGCCACACTTCCCCAAGCCTGTAGCGTTGTCGGATGTGTATTTAAACGTGTGTGCATTGTGTAGTTACCTCTGTTATACGGGGAGTAAGTACTAACCCTGTTATTAGGTTCTCTGACACTTTGCATTACAAGTGTCTTCAAGCCAGTTCCCCATGAAAAGCCAACATCTCCATATTTTGCAACAGGCATTTCAAAGTCAGCAGAGAGAAAACCCTGAGGCTAAGTACATGATTTTTACTTTGCCCCATCAGATTTCATTCACTCTTAACTGCATAATAAACTGTTGAATAATCAGTATTTCTTTTCTGTAATTTTCTTGCAGAAATCCTGGCAGATAGCCCAAATAGCATCTGAGCATAAATGTCTTAAGAGCTAAGCCCACCAACCCGGTAAATCAGTGAGGACATCCCCACCAGTACCACAGTCAGTACAAGAACACTTCAGCTTTGGCAGAGCAACAGAAGGGCAAAAGCCCGATTGGGCTGTCCACGAAATGTGGACAAACCACCAGGTTTTTCTTTATCTTTTAACTGCACTCCATTGTGAAAAGGTCACTTGCACTCCACCATTTAGGATGCAGTAGAAAGGCAAATCCATATAAGCTGTCTGTGGAACAAGAACAGGTTAGTCACTGGGCTGAACAGTCAGACTCAGTGCTGAAGGCTCAGCATGCATGAAAATGAACAATACATTTCTACAGAAAAGATTTTGGGTTTTCCCCTAAAAAATAAAACACAGACACACAAAACAAAACCCATTAAGCAGTTCCCATAAAGGAACAGTATTTAGGTTGAAATATTAGGAAATAGCAGGTTTACAGTTTCTTTTTCAGCCTTTCTTCCATCCCACTTGTGTGTGGACATTTTGATTCAAGTTTTAATTAATGACTGCATGCAACTCTCTCCGAGGGGTCCCTACCTCAATCCTTGTACTGCAAAGAAACTTGAAGAAGTGGAATTAAGGTGGCATGGGAAACAACTGGCATTTCCTAGCTTGACTTCACAAGCTAAAAATAATATCACTGTTCTTTTATTTTCTGTATGTAATTGCTTATTGTGCTTGAATGTGCATGAGCTCTTATAAAGCCAATAAACAGGCAAAGAAAGTATTAGTGAAGATGGAGAAAGAGCTAACTATGAATCACCAAGCACTGACAGAAGGGAGAGGAATAAAGAAACGGCGATGGACAGCAACCGATCAACCAATGTAGAGTTTATGCAATCCCACTTTATGACAAAAGAAGCAGCACTGACCTTGCCAAGGGGTTGAACGAGGCAAAGAAAGTAGAAGCCAAATTGGAGGGAAGATTTGGAGAGAAGTAGAAAAGGGTGAAGCTGGCACGTCCCTCATGGTCATGGTGCCCAGAAGGTGAAGGGAAAGGAAGGCACTAATCAGGCAGATTATGCTGCAGACAGATTTCTCTTATTGCAGCAATATGCTTGTAACAGCCTAGGGGAGAGAGGGCTGGTCTGTATGGAAGGTAATAGACAGGACCAAGCTGGTCTGGTCTGTGTAACCTTAAAGTAGAAGCACGAGGTGTGGGTAGATGGCATGGGGACATCAAGCCAGTTACAGTCCAGATGCTATCTACCCATGTTAGCCCAGCTGGGCTAAAATGAGAGTCGAGGCAGCTTGCCAGGCTCACACAGCTGCCTTGCACCACACCCTGCTGCTGCATCCCCATGATGCTGCTCTGCACAGTGTGGATTCAGCATCGCAAGCCTTCGCCAGCACAGGCAATGTGGAGCCAGGTTTCACAGGGTAAACTTGCCCTAAGCAGCTGTAGCAGCTGTGCAGAGCACAGATGCTTTCTCCCTAAATGCCCAGGAGAGAAGGGACCCAAGTGCTGGCCATAATCTTGTCTTGTGCTTACTGTGCGACCTTTAGCATGCCACTGAAGCTTTCTGAAGCTCAGTTTTCCCTCTATAAAAGGCTCTTAATAATCCATCCCATGTTGCAAGAGGAACAGGGATCTAACAGCTGGGAGCAATGACGAAAATCAGTATAGTAAGGAGATGCCTAAGCTCATTAACCCCAGAGAAAATCATGCAGCCCAGGGCTACACCTACAGCACCCTCATGCCCCACTTCAGAGGAAGAAGCTTTGCTGTAGAAGGGGGACAGTTGCTGCAGAGTGGCCATGCGCACCAGCAGTCAGCAGTGGAAATCAGGCTGATTAATGACAGAGTGGCAGTACAGCAGGTCAGGCACATGGACTGACAGCTGCAAAAGGAACAGTGGGATTTTATGTGGTACTGGCTAAGGACCAGTTTGGGATTAGGAGATTAACTAAAGATCAAGAGTACATTCTTGGGTCCTCTCCAGCTGCTCTGGAAGCTGAAGTGGCACAAGTGACCAGCCAGTTGTCTTCCCTGGCACTCTGAAGACACCTTTCCTGGAAGAGGGAGCACAGTGATGCTCAAGCTGGCACACTGGTGCTCAGCCCTGCCCCTTCAAGCCTCTGGGTGCAGACCCATCTCACCCCCCATGCTCAACATAAAGCTAAATAAACTGAGGCCCTAGGCCACAGCTCTCCCTCATAGCTCTGAAGCAGCCTCTCTGTCACCTCAGTACCCCATACAGTAGGTCTTCACACACACATGGTGCCCTCCTACAAGGACTCTCCCCAGCTGCAGTTGAGAGCTGTGGCTCACCCATGCAGTGCTATCTGGTGGGGTGGCCTGCCAGGTGCAAAGCAGCCCTACAAACAGCTTGAGGCATGTACAAGTGCAAATTTGCCTCAGTGCCAACTTTAGCCCTGCCTGTTTTTCTGCTGTGCCAAGAATATCCAGTAAGCCAGGCCTTACCCTTCTTGCGACAGAAAAGATCGTGCTTATGACTAAACATTTATCCCTTCCAGTCTGCTGATTATTTCACCAGGCAACCTTAACGTTCCATTACTATCGGTCTTTGTGAAGCTAAATATATACACTAAGCACATACACAAATACATATAAATATGTCTCTATCTAGCAGAGAATCCAATTAAGTGAGTATGTTACGCCTTAGCAATTAATGAATTCAACAAGCTAAGCTGCCTCTTGCATATGATTAAACTTCAAGCAATATCAATCACAACAGCAAAAAAATTCCAGATTTTCCTACATGTTATCTACAAAGAGATTGTTAACACTTAAATCAATGGCCAAATGCAAGTGTGTTTGCAAACCTTGGGAAACTCATCTTCCCCATGACACACAGCCTGTCCTTCAACTCATGGTAGTCTGTTCTTGTATGCAGCATCTGAGACCATTCCTGCCTTCTTATATATCTTTCTGCAGCATTTTCTGGATGGCAGGTCTGTAAAAATTCTGGTGTTCTATGGGTCAAAAGAAAGCAAATTCTATTACTGAATGGAGCTAGCTCTCTAATCACTTGATTGGTGCAAATGGTTTCTTTTTCTTTGTGTTCAATTGCCAATTTTTTGTTCATATTTATATGTCTGTAATTGTGTGCAGACATGTGCATGTGTTCTTCTGAATGTTAATCTTTTTCTAGGACTAGGCTTTTTCATGCGGTTTCTGCCTCTCAGCAATAGATAATACTAAACCCTCTAGGGACTGCTCATTCCCTCCTTCTCTTACAATACCCCTCCTCTGCATTCATAAGATATTCCCATGGGGCCAGTTCTACATAAATAAATATTTAAGTAGCCACTAAACCACAGAAGATATAGAAAAGCACACAAGGGACTTGGCTGCAGTATTCAGGGCACAGAGGGGAAAGAACCGAGACATGGCTTGAAGGGTTGGGAGAAGACAAATGATGATGAGAGTTTGAGCTGGAAACACAACTGTCCCCTTCTCTTCCCTGACCTAGCCAGCACAGCAGGTTGATTTTGACCCTGAGATATAATACAGGTCTATGCTAGTACAGCTGCACAAATCCAAAACCCAAGAATGTGCCTTATTGGGAGACTAGTAGAGGAAAGAGCCTTTAACGGAGAACAAAGACACAGCTAAATAACTGTAAGTCCAATGCTGTCTTTTTAATTTTAGCTGCTCTGTTGTTCTCCTAGTCTGTTGTCACAGAAAGAGGCCTTGAAAGCCCAGAAGTAGGTTAGAGCCTCTTTTCTGAGGACTGGTTGTTGCAGACAGAGGTCAGCCTTGAGTCCCAGTGTTGGTTGCTCCTTTGCTGCTCTGAGCTAGGCACCAGGAGGGACAGCTGGCTGCTCTCCAAAACCCTGCACCCACTCACCCACCCTCATCCCTGCTATGTGGCTTGACAGAGGCTGTTACCACATTGACAACTGCTTCCAGGCTTACCTTCTTGTGGATCCTATACCCATGCAGAATTATTTGTGTCTATGCCCACAGCATTACAGATTTCAAAAGTCTCTATGAGATACCAAAGAATAAAGTTTGGATATTTTCTGGTCTACTTGAGAAACACTGGTTTGAAAGTGGATATTACAGGCAATAGGGTATAAAATTGGCCACTTATGTCACCCATGTAAGATGGTAGTTTGAAGGGTAATAGCCATATAAAATATGCCATGCCCCAGGAAACCACGCACTGTTTGTATGCTTCCCAACATATCCAGAAGAGCTAAAAAGCCCTCAGAAAATTCAAACAAAAGCCAGTTTCTGGCAGAGCTCTGTAAGCACAATCTGGTATACACACAGAGCCCATGGCAAGCACCAGCAGACTTGAAGGACAACTTTTATCGTAAGAGTAGGACATTTTCTGTGCACTGCCATGCAACTGTCAGAAGGTGATGTTTCAGACAGATTTGGAGATCTTTCCTTCAAGGGTATATCCCAGATTTTTCATTCCCCAGAGAGCCAAAAAGGTCAAGGAAGGTCCCCTTTCATGTTCACCAGTGTTATTTTCTCTCTAGGTACAATGATGCTAGCTGCTATTCAAGTTGCAGTAGGAAGCAAGCTGTCAATGAGAGCTTTAGGTCCAAAGTTAATGCAACCAGCCAAAGCCACTTTTCCCCTCTGTTTCAGCAATTTCTGCAGATTTTCTTCTACCTCAGCAGAAGAAATGGTGTTTTTATCACCATTTTACCCTGATCCACATCAGTGTCATTTGGGGAAGTGAGATACTTTTGGGAAAAAGTTCCTTATTGATAGGGAGAAAATAATGTACCCACTCTGTTTATAGACATAAAAAAATCCAGCCTTTGCGCATAGGCAAACAAGTGTGCTCAACAGGAAGGAGAGAGAGGATGAACTCTGTGCAATAAGTATAAAGAACTGTACCTCTTTCCCTAGGCAGCTTTCTTGTTTTACACAGAAAGGCTCCCTGTCTCTAAGAAATTTGAAGAGTGAGAAGAGCTAGCGGTATCCACCAGAGCAGTGGTGCCCTGAAGGTGCTCTGTCAGGGTATTGTCTACCACTGAACGTAAGAGACTGGCCCATTCCTTCCATCCATTCCCACTTCTCTATAAGCAGAATAGAAAATGAAAATACCCTTCCCACAAATAGTCATCTAGATGTCAAAGCATAATAGCATTTGCACAGCTGGGATCCCTTGGGATTTTTCACCCCACACAGCCGTCACAGCTGATGATTCCCCAAAGTGGCTGCTGCATTGTTAGGCTCCTTGCTGTTTGCTTTCTCTGTGGCATCAAGCCCTTTCCACTCATCAACTTCTCCCTGTCTGTGATTACCACTGCCTGTCAGCACTGCAGCAAGTATGTGTATATTTCCGGGCCTCTCATCTCCCTCTTTACAGAACTCTCCTAAAAAATGCAGACTTTCTGATCAGAGCAGACACTAATATAGCGAACAAACAGAAATTTTTGACAGGTTCACCTGCTCTACTCACTATGCATGAAATTACCTGCATCTAAGATTTTTTTTCTGCTTCCTGCAGGAGGTTATTGCACTTCTGCAACTGTGACACTGTAAAGCTGTTGTCATAGGTGCCCATAATCTTATAGGTTAAGAAAAATCCATGTCTTATATGGAAACCGGGCAAGATATCTCCAAAAAAACAAGTCTGACAATGTATGGCAAGTAGGGCAGCAGGACTGTGTGAAGGAGAGCTCTGTGCTCCAGCTCCTGTGTGTAAGAAAGCAAACCGTACTGCTGGACAGGCTGAGTTTTTGGAGGGGAACAGCTAGGTTCCTGACTCCACTTCGTCATCAACAATTCAGGTCTGAAATATGGGGATCTTCACAGTCTATCATGGTACTGCTCTCTCCATTATTCTAACACCTTTCCACTTTTTTCTGTGGCCAATGCCCCCACACTCTGCACATCCATTCAAAAGCCTGTTTCAGAGATGATTTGCCTGGTAAAGTTTTTCCCTTTTATTTTCAGTCTTCCTTTGCCTCCCTTCTCAGCTGCATCAAGTACCTCTTTCCCAAGCCACCTGATGCCTCTAATCCCTCAGTCAGTAACAAGATATGAATGCTGACCTGCTCCACTTTCTTCAGTAGCTTTTCAGAGACCCACACAGCTTTCTTCAGTTTTGGCCTTCTTCTTGAGGAAGGTCCTATGAATACCAGAGAAGTTACATCATTGCTTTTCTTCATATTCTACCCAAGTCTCTCTTTTGCCCAGATAGCTGCAGATGATTTGCAACAGTGATGCTGCTAATATGCTAATCTTATAGTCCACAAAACTTAGAAATCCTCACTTATTTTCCCCTCATATTCTCCTAGCAGATCAATGCAAAAATGTTCGCCGCCATCAGTGGATAAAATATGCCATCTCTTTACAGACTTTTCCTAAAGTATGGACAGCAAGAAAATCCTGCATATTTACTACTGTTCTTAACTCACCTGCATTCCCTGTGCATTGTCTCTCTCATCTGTCTACGTGACCATGTTTTCTCAGCTGACACTTACACAGTAAGTGTATAGTAGCTACAGCCATCATGTTGGTCACTCTCTATAGCTCCCGGCACAATGGGGCACTGGTTAATGGCAGGCCTTTTCAGAGACTACAGTAATACAAATTAGCAAGATAACCCGTAAGCTTGCTCTGCACAATTCATGAATCAAACTAACCAGGGCTGCTTTCTGGACAGAGAATGACAACCATATTGCAACTCCAGTGCTAGTCATGGCAGTCTTTGTCTCTCTAATTACCCCACATTTTCACCTGTTTCCTAAACCGCTGGTTAGAATAGTTTAGCAGCTGCTGCATCTCATCCCAAGGAGGTTTGGCTGCATCTCTACTGAGGGCAAAGTGATCTCTGTGAACAGAACTCGTGCACAGGGAGCTCAGGGACCCCTTGGGCTAAGGGAAAATAGGAGGTCTGCAGTATCACAGATTTGCCTATGCCTGGCCACCGCAAGATCGTAGAGATGTGGAAAGTCTGTCTTGAATTTATATAAGTCATTTATATATATTTAATCGCAAATGAAAAAATGGCAGAAACTCAAGAAATGAATTTCTATTTTCTTCCATTCACACCTCAAAAGCCTCTCTCTCCATCCCTCCTTCCCACTATCCCTGCACAAAATATACCCTAGCTGCTTACTCCATGCATTTGACAGGCTCTGATTAAACACCCAGATAATAACCTTGCAAGGCAAAGCCAAAGTTTCAGCAGTACAGGGTGTTCTCATCATTTGCTCCCAAAAATAGTTCCTTGCCAATAAGAGTCAATCAGTTTAG
This sequence comes from Coracias cyanogaster, assembly GCA_033124195.1. Lineage (NCBI taxonomy): Eukaryota > Metazoa > Chordata > Aves > Coraciiformes > Coraciidae > Coracias > Coracias cyanogaster. The sequence continues at coordinate 7,625 of JAVSBS010009484.1, forward strand.
GCTTTGCCAACCTCCACTTCTACTGTCCCCCCTCCAACTCAGGGGCTGCTGACACAACTTGTCCCCTCCAGAAGGGCTGTAAATACAGCCAAGAGTTGTGTATTTGTTGCTGAAAAGACCTCAGGTTTGTAATACTAATGTAAACCACACTTCCAGTTTGTAGGTTTACATTCCAGGGCAGAATGTAAACCTTCCTCCCTGACTCCACTCCCTGGTATAAGGGAGATATGAGAGTCCCAGTCTGCATTAGCTGTGATATAGCATTTGTGGACTTTGGTCTATCTCTTCTCCAACTTCCTAAGACCTACTGGCAATGATCATCCTAGGAAAGCTATTTTAGTTTTGTCTCAACAATGCCTGCTGCAAGGACTTACCGCAAATGTCTGCAAAGAGGGAACAGAGGGTGTCGAACATGCAGCTTAAGGGAGCGTGCAATTGCAGACAATCATATCTAAAGGGATTTGGAAGGAAGACAACAAAGAGGAGAAAAGAAGGTCCCAAGACAGAAGCAAACTGAAAAGGGGGCTCTTAATATGCAAGGATAGAGTGCAGCACTGTCAACAAGCCAAACCAAGCCCAAGAATGGGTCATTTTTGGGACAGAAACCACTCCATTATGCCTTAGTATTCTTCAGTTTGATATCTACATTGCAAAATTTACCCCTGACGTCAAGCAGTGAACCTACTCTGAAGTCAATGGAATTGAAGCCACTCATGCCAGAAGTGAATTTAGCTTCCAAGGACTTTTCTATGCAATGATTTAGATAATGACCCTTCAAAGTTTGTGTTGTAGCCACAGCATGACAGAGGGAGAAAAAGGGCCAAAAAAGGCTACAACAGAATAGCCATCTGTCATATGCAAGTCTAGAGCTCAGCTAACCCAGAATGGCACAAAATAAGGGAAAAAAATACTGGAAGTTAATTAGCACCCCTGGAGGAAACTTTTCCCCCATCTAACAGTACAAAACAGTACAGATGTGTTAATACAGGCGCTTTCATACAAATTGCATCCCAGAATATTTTGCAAAGTTAAATACAAGACAGCAAATGACATACGGCATAAAGAATTGCACTAAGCAATCAAGAGGCAGTGCAAATGGCCATATAATTTCGCCTTTTAAAAGCAACTGCATAAAAGCTCATTCATCCATAAAAATGCTGCGTTTCTGTTTTCTGCCTTCCTAGGAGCTTTCTTGCCTGCCCCCTTTACTGCCAGCTACAGACTTCAGATCTTCTCAAAAGAGTAAGAACAAATACCTGTCTTTTCATGCCCAAATATTGCCTCCACATTTCAAGGCTGTTTTATATAGCTCTTAAGTATTACCAGACAGGGCTAGTCAAAGAGTTCACAAGACCTCAGACTCATAATATATTTTTAAAGTACTGCACATGACACTGGGCTACAAATATACCCAAAAAAAAAAAAAAAAAGTAGATGTCAAGGCATTATGTGGTGAATAAATCTGGAATTTTAAAATCAGGAATGAATGGGATATGCTTTCAGGTTTCAGGTATGGAAGGATAAATTTGTTTCCTAGTTCCTTTGAGACTCTGGCACTCTGGTGTCCAATGAAACATAAACACCATGAGATTCAGCCTTCAAACTCTCTTCAGACATGGTATCTGCAAGAATTGCAGGCCCAGCTTACAACAGTTAGTCATACAACAAGTTACAAGCACCACTCATTATGCTATAATACAGCTATTTCACTTTCTCATTGCCCCAAAGATCTCTTCATATCTACTCATAGTGTCCACCACCTCCTTCAATAACTTAGGGGACACACCTCTGGAAGGTGTTTTTGCAGTGCCTAATACAAGACACTAACATGAAAGATGAAAGAGCTGAGATCTGGAAGTCCAAGGGCATTATAGTAATCCAAATGGAAGAGGATAGAAGACATGTACAATAAGTTTAGGGGAGTGGAAGTTGGGGCAGTATCACAGACAGACAAGCTAAATCACTGCGAATGTACACTGGTGATAGGTAGGCAGACAGACATATACATACAGAAGATGCAGATGAAAGAAAAAGGCAAGGCCAATGATAAGGCCAAGTAAGGCAACAAACAGCAAAGCCTGGCTTAAAGAAAGAAATAGGAGAGATAATATGAAGTCTTTGTCCCTCTTCCAGGATTTCAGGTGCTGTGCAGAAGATCACCTGCCAACCTTTCAACTTCAACTTGAAGACCCTGGTGGGCAAACAGCACACATTGTGAATTGTTCTACCAGCTCTTGCACACAAGTGGCCTCTTGGCCTAGATGCACCCACTTGTTTCAAGTGGGAGAGGTTCCTCATGAGCCCTGTCTACTTGCCCCTTTCACCCTTCTTTCTTGTGACAGCCTTCAGTGCCATTGTGTTGACCATGGTCCTGAGGAACTGTACAAACAGATAGAAATCACCTGAACTTCCAATCACACAAACCCCAGCATAGAAATGCTTCCTCCCTGAGGGAGCCGGTAAGAGCACTGACACAGTCACTGATGCTGTCACAGTGCTGTCAAAAGGATTGCTGCAAAAGGGGAAGTTCTGAGATTCAGAGTTCATTGCCTGTTGTCCAGTCTCTTTCCCTTTCTCCCCAGTCTCAATCTACAACTAAACAGTCCCAATTCATTAAATCACTGATTGTATGCCTTATTTTCTACACCCTTGATTATTCTCACTGCTTCACCCAGAATTGTTCCAGTTTGTCCATATCTTTCTTGAAGTGCTATCCATGGAACTGCACAGAGTTTTTCAGCCTTACCATCACCCAGCAGAGCACAGAGATTACATCATGCACCTCGCAGGCTAAATTCCTATTTATACATCCAAGTACAGCATTTGCCTCTTTCTCAACAACACAAAAACATGTTCATCTTGTGATCCTCTTTTATCCTCCCCCCAATCCTTTTCTGCAGAGCTGTGATCTAGTTGATCTTTCTCTACACTGTATTTATGTAGTCCATTATTCCTGCCAAGGTTCTTGTTCTTGTCTCTATTGAATTATATCCCACTTTTTCAGGGTGTATCTCAAATTTGCCAAGATCATTATGAATTCTATGCCTGTTCTCCAACAAATTCACAGTCCCCCCCAGCTTGCTGTCATCTTCAGTGTTGATATGCAAATTCTCCATCCATCACCAAGGCTGTAAAAGAAAACATTGAACTGAACTGAGCACAGGACAGACCCTCACAGAACCCCAGTATGTGCTCCCTTCCACTTTGACATTCTTACTCATTTTGCATGCATTTGTTTTTAGCTCTCCTCAAGACCTTGCTCCTCTAGATTGCCAACAAAGTGTGATGAGAGAGGTAGTAAAAACCTTACTGGAGTCAAAGCAAATGACACCATCAGTTTCACCTCTGTACACAATGGCTGTTACCCTGTCACAGTAAGATATTAGATTGGTGTGACATGACTTGTTCTCAACAAATCCTAGTGGACTTTTATACATCTTGTTATTGTTCAGATGCTGACAAGGAATTTGGTTGATAATTCATTTAATATTTTTCCTGAGGAACAGGGTTCAGCAACAGTCATTCCATAAATCTGCAATTCTTAAGCTCCTTTCCCCTCTGCCCAACCCCCCTGGTCTTTTTTAAAGACAGGCATTCATGGTTCTCCAGCATCTGGCAGATAACTGCCTGGGTCAGCTTTACAGCTATGGATCCAATGCAGTGCATTCACAGAACACCCTTTCTGTAAATTTTCTTTGGAAAAAGGGGCAGGTTGGGTATGTAATGTGTTGCTGCAACAGGAGAAAAGAGGTTGTTACCTTGTCTTGGGAAACATACACCTTTGCCCTTGTGCAAGTCTCCCTTGTCATGCTGACAGCAGAATAGAGACTGGTATTAACATGCACCAGACCTCCTGTCCTATAGCCCGTGACAGCAATAAGCAGTTCAGCCAGTGCCCCTTAGACCTCATCCGTAGCACCTCAACTATTCTAGTCCCTCCTCCCACACCACACTTAGTTTCGTCTATATGCCTCTGTCCTCCTCAGAAGCATCCCCAGCTACTTGGCCCTGCTTACTCTATCCCACTTGTGTGCTCAGCAGGGACTGATGTTAAGCTGAGGGCCTGCACATTCCCTGACATGACAGTTCTTACCCACTCTTCCTCTTCCTCCTTCTCCTTCTCCTCTGAGACACTGCAACCCTGACTTCTCACTTCCTCCTGCACCTACAGCTGTGTCAGTGCATCTTCCACCTCAATAAAAAGCAGTTAACCCCAGGCAAGCAACAAGTTGTGCAGTGTTTCAGGAAGATGATCCAGGCCATGGAAATCCAGGAGATGACCTGAGGCCTGCTGCACTTGTTTTGCTTGTAGCAGAGGACAGGCTGGACAGCAGTGGTCAGGAAGCAACCCACTGGAGGGAGAAGGAGTGTGAACTGTGCTCTGTTGTGCCAAGTGGAAGGCAACAGCCATGTACTAGGAGCAGGCACAAGCTCTAGGCTGGAAGAAGTCAAGCAGCTGAGACCATCAGAGAAAGGAAGTTTCACTGTAACTACTGAGAGAACAATTAACTGGTATCCTGGGGAAACACTGCTGTTCCAGAGATGAGCTCTGATGGGCAAAATAGCTTTTTCGTGTACCAAATAACCATGTGTGCTCTTCAGTGCAGACTAGGACCCAGGTGCTCATCAATTATTGAGCTTGCTTGAAAAGGCATTTAGGAGAGTGCGTAAGAGGCCAGTCTACAGCTCTACCTCAATCCCAGCTGGGCTGCTCTTAGACTAGTGAGAAGGGAAGAGGAAGAGAAGAGAAAAAAAAAAAATAAGGGGGAGGTGGCTGGGAAAAGTAGCAGAGCATCCCCCCTGCCGAAGGAAATCATGCATGGTACAGGAAAGGCCTCCTTGCTGCCTTGTAGTATCGTTCCTGTAGTATCCTGTTATTTCTCCCTGCTTTCTGGGATGAAAACAGTGTCTCCTTTTTTCCTCAGAGTGCAGCCCACACCCTCTGAGGCCAGCTCCAAGACGGCAGAGAAGACTTTAGACTGGAGTCTGGTAAAGGCAAGAACACACTGTTGCCCCAGCAGCACTGTTATGACATCCTGACCGCTTTACTGCCCTGAACTTCAGTGGACTTTACGCCTTTTTAAGAGCTGCCATTTTTACCCAGTTCAATGAACTATGAAACATCCTAGGCTCTTCTTTGTCAATTCGCACTTAGGGAAAAAGACAGACAAATCAGTTGCCAAAATTCAAACTCCTACCTAACAATACACATCTTCACATGGATCTGCAAGGGAAGGCTGCTTCCTGAACCAAACAAGCCCATGCACTCACTGCAATTTACCATGCATGTTGGCCATAGCTGGCATTTCAACCTCATTATTGCTTTGGAGATAAAGTACAAGTGTCCAGAAAATCACATGTCTAGGTGCAGTTCTCTCAGAAGGTCCACATCTGATGTGTATTCAAAATGAAAAAACAAGAAAAAATATCAAGGAACATCTGCAATCTCAAGGAACATTCACTCACAATCACTCAGAACTTTTCTATTTGTGAACTAGATTTCCTTGGATGTAAAAAGACATTTACACCATTGAACAAGCATGAAGCAAAAATCTGACCAACCATAGAATTATCTTCACACTAAAAAGCTTGTCTTTTTATTTAAAAGGGGTAGTTCTTTTCTTCACAATAATATAACTTGGAAAATACTTACTAAGCTTAAATTCTATGTGGTTTTTTTGTTTGAGATTTTTTATTATAATTTTAAGCTTTTGAAGAAACTTTGGGTCAAGCACAGACCAAAGTAAGGGTATTTTGCATCATTACAATCCCCAAAAGGTAGAACTTTCTAAACTATGAGCATGTGGAGAACTAGATACAATTACAGCAGACAATTACAATATGTCTGGAGAGTCAAATTCTTTACTATCCATGAAAGAAAGAAAGACAGTCTTAATTTTTTAACTAGAGCCTTTAAAAAGTAGCAGGCACCTCACTGAACTGTGCAGCTCCTGGAAACACTCAGTAAACAGGTCTTGATTCCCACCCACTACCAATCATTGCCTGTTCATAGCCATGCTGAGGTTTGTTCCTGGGCTTACATTTGGTGTATTGGGTGCAGCAGCAGGCAACAGTTAGAGGCTAGCCTGGGTGGTGAGAAGTGGCAAGTAGGACACAAGACTGCTGCATCAGACTTTCACACCTGGCATTTTGGCTGCCTGAGATCTTTGGCCATTGAACAGAAGTCCTAAACAGCAGCCAAAACAAGATGGTAAAGAGGATGGAAAAAACTTCACCCCAAAACTAGAAACTTGGGCTATTTTCCCTAAAGGCATAATACTGATGGGGAGGCTCACTGTTTTAATTATGTCTAAGCCATTCTGCAAGTAAATCTGCCTCTGCTGACTATCCTGGCCTAAGGGAAACTCTGAAAGAACAGAGCTTTCAACACAAAATTCTGCCAGAAAAGTCCTCGTCTCTAGGACAAAGTTTTATTTCTTTTCCTGGGCCCCGGGGGACCACACACTTAAAACATCCAAGGGATGAGGCCTTGCCCTCTGAGTCCAAATCACTGGACACTTAAATAACTCCACCAGCATTTTTACTGTTCTTAGCATCTGAGGAGCTTGGAATAACAGTCTGGAGATCAAATTCACTTTGCTCTCCAGAAAGCATAAGCAAAAGCAGTCCTACCTTATTACTGAGAAAATGGGACATTATATCTTGAACCACTCTGAAGTCTCCTACATCATTTACTGCCGATATTAAAACACAAAGAACTCATAATCTGCTAGAGAGGAGCTATGCTTCTAGCCATGAACAGAAGAGCCTTTAGCATAGAGCAGAGGTTTCTTAGCAGCTGCAGAAACCCACTATTTCTGATCACCAGTGAAAGACCTCTGATCTGTGTTCACCAGAAGCACTGGACCGAAGGAGATCTTTAGGATTTTACATATTCTTTCAAAAAGTACTTCTATCTCCCCTTTCTCTTGCCACAGTTTTATTTCAGCTGCCATTTCTCCAAGTGCCTCTTTCTTAGCAGCCAGGAAAAGCTGGCTTCTGGGCCCCACGTGAAGCAGAGGAAAGGGAAATTGTCAAAAGGACAGCTCTAGCACTCCTCCCTCAGCTTCTCATGGGGAGTTTGGAGTTTGTGCACAGATTAAAGGAGTGAATTGGTCTATACCATATGCCACCTATAACAGACCTCAGGGCTACTACCAGAAGGACCTTGAGCAATCAAGAATTGCCTTTGAAGGAGTAGCTGCACCTTACAAGTTGCATTAAAAACTGCGGCTGCAAAACTGCTGCTGCAAAACATGCAATAAGCAAAGGACACTTGCCCAAGGCCTCAGGTCAGAAGACTGTTGATACTGAGCATGGTTCAGGACAGAGAATTACAAAATGTCAAGACTTTTCTCAAGTAAATAAATGTGCTGGGAATGGGAGTATGGAGGAAATTTTAATTCTTGAATAATAAATCTTGAACTGATTTATCCCAGAAATATGCCCCTTTGTAAACTATATTGTCAAAAGACAGAAGATGGAAATCCAAGTAAGTAAAATTTTGTTTCCTTTAGACGGATTTAGAAAAGGGATCACCACAGAAAGTTTTAGTGAACTGCATCAAAGCAGTTTAGGGATTTGCTCTGGATGTGGCAAACTGCAAGAGGTAAGGGACATCGTTGTGAGCTTTGGTCCGAACCCTTCTTCCATAGCCATGGCTACACAACCGCAAGTATCTCCAGATGACTAGGATATGAATGGGAAAGAAAGTGTTGCCTCCACAACATGAAGCACCCCTTTCAACAAGTGCTGAAATGCAGTCTGTGTAGATCAGTCCATCCCCAAGCCAGAAGCTTCCTCTTTCTGCAGCTGCACCAGCAGAAAGAGGAAACCTGACCTCATGCAATGCTGCAGCACAAGGTCTTAAGGAGCTTCCCAGGCTGTTGTGCTGCTCCTCCCTTGTCAATCAAGTTTCATTTCCTGAGACTTCTGGAATAAGCTGTCCACAGGCCATCAGTCATCCATCTTAAGGAAATTAGAGGCACTGTTCTAACCCAGATAAAGGCCACATTTTCCAGTTGATCCCCCCATTTCTGACTTCTTGATGAACAAAGGAGTCAACAAATTCCTCAGCTTTGATATGTCACTTTGTACATTCCACATTTCACTGTTCCCTACCCCCCTGCATCCCCTCCAGTTGGAGTGTGTGTCCTATGTTCACTGGCCTACCTCCAGTTCCGTAGCATTTCTGGTGCTCCCTGTGTGTAAGCAAGAGATCTTGTGAGAACACTTTCTCAGGAAAAGCCAGAGAAAGAAGGACAAAGAGTTTATTAGCCAACAAGGAGGCTCGAGGTACCACAGATGTAAGATTTGCCAAACCTCATAAGATCATTAGTTTTATTTATTTCCCATTCTGTATAGTGTATTATTTCAATCTCTCCAAGTGCAATAGCAATAAGATTGAAAAACATCCATGGAAACGCTTCCAATTAACACAAGGTCAGAAAATTACATTAGAGACCTCCACATCCCGTAAAGAAGAAATACATCCAACACGCCCCCCCCATACTACCATTGTCCTCAGAAACAGCCTCAGCAAACAGGCAGTCAGTGCAAGTTGTCTTAAAGGCCAGCAACCTTTGTCTGTGTTTTACCAAGGGCATGGAAGAAAGTATCGGTATCTAGTATCCTGTGCCAAGATCAGAGCACTGGTAAGCTACATGTACAAATCTACAGATTTTTAGCTCAATTAACCTAGCTAATTTTAATCTAGGCTGAAGGATAAAGCTACAAAATACTCAGGATGCAAAGCAACAGATGGCTCTGGAGAATAAATTCAGTAACTTCAGCTGGACCAGACACACAAAAGAAGATAGGCCTACCACTGGAAAAGAAATGTACTGTAGGGTCAGTGCATGAGCATTATTGAATGGAATGGTTTAACCTCACTATGACTTTGGCACAGGCTCCTGCACAGTGCTCTGTGGCACCCAGTATCAAGGGAGAGAATAACTGCAGTAAGAAAGGCAAAAAAGACCAAGTAATTTTTTTTTTTTTTAACAGCTAGGGTGCTATTTCTTGTCACTATGTCCTATACAAAATAGATGAGACAGCCTAGTACCTGGAGGTCCATCCAGGCACCTTTCATAGGCAAATTGGAACATTGTCTAGGGCTTTTCTGAGCCCTTGTGACCTCTTCCAGCCAAGCCTCATCCTCCAAAACTACTGAAAAGGTCCCCCTCATACTCACATGGAGGTCTTAGCCCCAGACCAAGAACACTTGTGTAGATAAGCAATTACCTCAAACTACCCTGTAGCTGAAGGAAGAAGAATGGAGGTGCTAACAGAAGGTGTGTGTCTGATTCAGCTACTGAATCCTGGTTATTACAACCTTCACAGCTTCCTTGTTCCCAAACCTAGGCTGAAACAGGTGAGGAAAATCTGAGGTCTTCAGATCTGCTTTTGCACAGGCAACTGCAACCACCTTCCCCTGCAAGGAAGCCCTCTGGCAGTGAGCAGATAAAGGGAGAGCTCACCCACTTTGAAAGATAGCTGTTTGCAGCTCTCTTAGAGTTGATCTCAGAAGGCTAGTAGCCTGTCTCCCCTTTCTACAGAGGTCAGGGTGATATCAGAAAATCCTTGAAGCCAGTTCCAGTTTCCAGCACTATCAGTATTATGCTGCAGGTAGACAGTTGACTGGCCACGTGGTAGTATTCAGTTCACTGCTCTGCAAAGTGCTGCAGAAACAGATGACAAGTGACAGCAAAACTCTAAGCAGAAATAATAGTTTAGTTTCTTTCCTAAAATATGAGCTTGTAATCAAGGATGCAGTCAATCTGCTTCCAACATCGATCTCATGAGAGTTATTTATTTTAACCCTTCCCCTTCCAGTCCCTTCTTCCTTTTCTTGGTTATCTTCATGTTCTGGCTTGCTGAGCTTTGCACCAGTATCCTGCCCAGCACTGTCTGGAGGGACGATGTTGGGAGAGCATGAAAAGACTTCCTGAGCATGTGCACCTCAAATGAAGAACCAGGCAAGGACTGCTGTCCCAATCCACCAGAGGACAAAGATGGTGCTTAGACTCCAGGAAAAGGGGCTGGATCAGGAACTGCAGTACCCATTTTACAGCATCAGTATAAATAAGAATAATCTGGTTTGCAGCAACAGAGCAGCTTCTGGAGTAAGGAAGTGGGAAAGGGTGCAAAGCAGCAAGGAAAAGACACAAGCTTTGCATGACACTATAGAAGGATGGTGTCTAAGCGGCCTGTGAGAGAGGCCTTTCAAGAATAGAAGACCTCTTATTTGCTTTAATTTTTAGAAACCATCTTGCAAAATTGTGATGCTGTCTAAATATTTATCATTAATTCTTATACCTTGTTCCAATAACTTCTATGTTTTTCCTGCCACACAGCTGTGCCCATGCTCACCACACGCTTTATAAGCCCTCAACAGGGAAAGAGATCACACCTTCAGATTTGTCCAAGGTCTTGACCTTGTACTAGTAACTATCTCTAGCTATTTCCTCAAAGATCAAGGTTTGGTTATTCCTTCAGCATCTGCACAGCTTTGCATTTATCATTGCAGAACCTTCTGAAATAGAGATAGATGGTAATTTCCTCTGAAGGAGGTACACTGGCTAAGAGTATGTTCTTTTTTTAATACCAGAATAATCTGGTTTGTGTTTCTGGCTTCCTGAAACACACAGAAATATCCATTTGAATATAAATGAGAAGAGGTCCCTGACACTGATCGCTTCTTTTGCCAAAAATTTCAGAAAGTATTCCAAAATTTAAGAACAAAAATCCAAAATCAATTTGTACCCTTTTGTAGCAATAAAAGACTCTGGAGTGTCTCTTTTCAAACTTCTTAGCCTTCTCACAGAAATTTGGTGTGTCTCACAAGCACCTTATATTAAAAATATATTTTAACTGAAATGCCTATTTTTCACCAAAAAAAACTTTCAAAGAATTTTCTGCAAGTTAACTCAATACAAATTGCTTTTGGGCAGAGTGACTCAAATAGATATGTTTCAATATATAGACCTCTTTCCCAAGGTCTATACTTAAGTATTGTAACACATCAGCATCAACAGTTGTTCAGATTACATATCACTGAGATAAGCCCGAAGAGCATGACAGAATAATGAGCCTTAACAGTGCGGTGCTTCTTCCAGGATAACAGTTACACTTTCCTAATATGAATAACTTCATTATACCCATTTTGATGCATTTCTCTAAATGAAATTATACTAAGAGCTTGCCTTCAGAGAACAATTTACCAGTAGAAATGATACCAATTGTCAAGTCCTCAGCTTGCAGTCTCTTGCTGACCTTCCATCATCCCTTTAGAAAACCTCCATTGTCTTTCACTTCACCTCTGCACAGCTGTAATTGTCTCGGAGACAGCAACTGAGGTGGGACACAGCACCGAGCACAGGGCAGAAAGAGCACACAACATCTCAGGGGCTTGAGACATGGCCTTCACCTTTACCTTGTATCCTTGTCTATCCACTGCAACCCTGGCTGCATTGCAGGCCAAAACAAACAGCAGCCCCCCATAACGTCCTTCTCCTGCTGTTGGGCTCTACAGAAAGCTTCAATAGTCCACAAGGCTCACTCTCCCGAGTGCCTCTGCCCTGCTGCTAGAACATCTAACATGATGTTCTCACTGTATCCCTTCATATGTGCCACTTAGTCTCTGAAGGCTTCTCCTAAACCATGCTCTGACCTCCACACTAGTCCTCCTATTTGACCCTTGAACCTCTTCTCAAGGTCCCCTGCAGTGCCCTCTCTGCTGCAACAGACCCCAAGGAATATGCTCACTCCTTAGGGGACAGGTCATCATTGCAGCTGGCTCTGTGCTGCCAAAAGGAGTCTTGGCTGTGGACACACAGCCTATGCAGGACCTCTGAACTGAACTGCCAACAGAGCAACAGCACTTCTCAAGCACATGGGAGACCTCACTGGAATCCAGGCTTGTTCTCACTTGAGCCTGTTGAGGTTGGTCTTTGCAGACTCCCTCTGTATCAGAGGGTACTTTTGAGCAAGCGTCTGACTTTTAGCCACCCTGAATTGCCTCCCAGAGCAGTTAGTCTAGTCTCACCACTGGTCACAGGTCCAACCTTATAAATTTTGCCTCCCTTTCCCCTGTGGTCCCAAGCTCTAAGCCTGCTCAGCAAAAGTGGGGCCAAGCAGCACACCAGCTGCCAGTGATGCTTTGTGTTAAGCTCCCCATGTCCTTGGAATCTGTGCTCGGAGGTCCTGTCTTCCTCAGCTTCCCTCATCATCTTCCACATCCTCCTCCTCCTCCCATAGCTAATGCACAAAAAAGGCAAAGGTGCTCCTTTCTGGAGTAGGACTTGAAAACATCTAATCCTCCACTCACATTCCCTTCATTTCAGATCCTTACTGAAATCACAGAGGACTTTTAATCTCCCTTACCTACCCATCTCACTGCCCTCTGCCAGAATTATTCAGCTCTCTGAAGCATTACCAGATATACCATGTAGGAAAGACATGGCAGAGGAAATTAAATAGTATTGTTAGGTATCTATAATTACCCCAAGTCATTTTTTCCACAGTGCAGCAATTTCAAATCTCTCACAGCACTCTCTTTGGAAACCAGATGTTGACCAACTCAGCTGTGTGCTAAGAATGCATTTTCATGAGTTGTGCTTCTTGGAGTTTGCAAAGCGATGGTGGTGGCGGAGGGGGACGCTCCTGGAAAATTCCACCCACGCAGGCGCAAGGCAGGCAGCGCAGAGACTCACCACGCTTCTCAGGGTATGAGGGGTTTCTCAGCCCTCTCCCTCTATCACAACACAAAGTAAGCCCCCTCTTCTCAAGCAGAAGGCAAGGGAAATTTCTTCCACGCTCCTGCTAGGAGGAGGGCAGACAAGGTGGCTGGGTGGAGAGGGAGAATTTCCCCTGGTGGTACTGTGCTACTCGCCCTCTAGAGCGACACACAGACACAGAACAATGAAAATAAATTAAAAATTGTGGATATCTCTCTAGTCAGTGCCTCTCCACCTCCCTCCCATTTGGTCTGTCCCATAGTCAACAGCCACAGCAACCAGGCTCCCAGCATGTTCATCAGACAACCATTTTGCATCTTCTAAAAGAACGGACTGATCCCTGATATGCAATCTAAATACACTTTTGCTCTAGGTCCTGCCTCCCTATTACTCTTTAATTATGCTCACTTGGATTGTCCTAAAGAAGTCCTTCTTTTCCTTATTGATTATTCCTTTCAAACACTTGCAGAAAATTATCATACTCCCTATCTGGCAAAAACATATACTTGAGAAAAATCTATCCTCAGCAACCAGGCAAGGGTCCAGTAAGACACCGGCTACTTTGAGAAAGCATGTTTTAACTAAAGTTCAGGTAACATTGCACAGTAAACCCTGGGAATACTTCAGAGTATTTATTTGAGACAGGGGACTTCTTAATGGAGAAAGTCCTTACTGAAAATTTCACTAGACTGTACTCTTTTAATCTTTATTTGTAAGACAGTGCCTCCATTAGTCCCAGGCTGGAGCAAGGTGTCTTAGCAATGAGCAGGAAAAAAATATATACACACAGGAGTTATTCTGGGACCAAACACAGGAGACAGAGCACGGATGAGAACAATTGTTCAAACAGACACAAACAGATCTCTGTGGGTTTGTTCCTCAGCCACCCCAAAAGCCAAGACTAGACCTGCTATTTGAATAGCAGCCATCTGTAAGAAAAGGGACAAGGCATGAAGCTGGTGGAAACTACAAATGCAAGCTGATCTATACATAGGAGAAGCTCAAGGAAAGCAGCTGTCCACAGGTAGCCCCTATCAGAGGCAGAAAAGCTACAGAAATAAGATGCTGCCATAATCCCAGCAGTCTTTACAAAGCAAACATAATTAAATGCAGCAATACAAAGAACTTTGGCCTCGATGAAAATGAGCACACATCTAAGAAGGAAAGCAAATAGCTCCCACTTCTGAAAAAGAACAAAAGTAAAGCACTGGCCAGAAAGAAGTGACCTGGGCAATCCTGAATTCTTAAAACACCCAGACGATGCTTGGAGCAAACAGTTAAACTCAGCGTGCAGGAGCTGATCTCAGGCAGCAGGCTGCAGAAGAAGGGACTCTTTCTGTTTTTTTCCAAATCTCCCAGCTTGGATGGTGAGACTGTCACATGATACTGCTTAGACTGGAAAACTCGCAGTACACCTCTGTTGTCCAGTGCTGCACCCAATATAAGTTGATTTACCTGCCAACACTCTTTCTTCTCAAAAATCACAGGATTATATAATACCAGGGTGGATCTATTGGGAGAACAAAAGGATCTGCAGCACCTATTAGCATTAACATTGCAGTGTGCACCCCATTTTACGTGATGGGTGGCAAGCTGCCCTGCTGCACAGTTTCCCCAATCTCATAAGTGCTTGCCCTGCATGCCCAATACTAACCAAAACGGTGTTCTGATTAAGCTGCAAAAAAAAATTACTTTTCAGAGGTCTGAACAATACAGGAAAAAAAAATTAAAGGTATTGCTTTAATCTAAACCCAGCTTTGTTTGCTCTTTTGAATTTTCCACTAATCAAACGTGTCAATTCAACACACACACAAAAATCATGTTCTTTATCAGATGCGATTAATAAAAGCGATGAAAATTTGGATCCAAATAAACATCTGTAGAGACACTTCAAGTAATCACTGGCAAACAAGTTTCAATTAAAAAAAAAGAAAAAAATAATAAATAAAAATCCCAGTCTCAAGGGCTAGACCTCTCTCCTGAGAGGTCATGGAGACTGCAGCTTAAACCTCCATTCTGAATCAGGCCGAAGGGGCTTGAATACAGTTTTTCCATTACCTAGGAGTCTGTCCTCAGTGTCTGGCCAACAAGGCTCTTGGATGTGGGGGAAGATGCTACCATTTCCTCCTCCACATTGCCTCCGTGAATGGTATCTAAAGGCTTGTGTGAGTCTACATGAAAACACCAGAATGTCAGTTTTCATTTACAGCAATAAAACTTGCAAAATAAATCCTCCATATCTGATCAAAATTAACGAATATTTTCATTGATCCCAAATGATGTTTTTTTCACAGACTTATTTGTTCCTCCCACCGTATTTCTGAGGTTCAGGCATTATCATCTGGAAAGGGAAGGACACAGGCCTTATCGCTCCTGGTCCATAATGATCTGTGTCTTTTTTCCCAAAAACAGACTCTGGGGACAAAATTGGCCAGAGTCCACTTAAAAATTCCTCCTCCTCTTCCATTTGAGATGCCTCTTTCTTACCCTACATGGCTGTGCAGCACTGTTTGGCATCATTAAACAGCCTAACCCCATTCTACCACACAAGCGGCTGAATGTTACTCAAAGTGAAATGTTGCCTGTACGTTAATTTTGCAAAGTGCTTAGGATTCTTCTTGAAGGAAGGAACAATAGAAATGTAAGTCATTATCATGTACAGGAACTGAGGAAATAAACCTAAGGGAAATAAGCACCAGAAACTGTCACACAAAATGCAGACCAAGTCGAAAGCTTAAACAGGAACAAGAAAAAGGCTGTCAAACAATCTTCCAGGCTTGGCATGGTGGGAGATGTTGCAGAATGCAGCTAGCCCAGCAGAAGGAAATTAAATAAGGCTGACAAACTGCTGACTTAGCAGAAGACAGCACAACCCCCAGCATGTTTTAGAAATAAACCCAAGTCAGTAAATGCCAGAGCCTTTCACGAGGAAGAAAGGCCAAATAATAGTGACAGAAACTGAGAAACCACTACAAGGCAATGAAAGAGTGGGTGCCTGGATCTAATGTTACCAAAGGCAGTCTGAAAAAATTACAGACTCGGGGAAAACACAGTTCAGGCAGAGGGAAAACAAACGATGCTGAACATATTGTACGCTCAAATCGATGACACTAAACGCATGCCAGAGTTCATGAGCAGCGAGAGTAACTCAAGCACACAGTAGCTCCAGTGATAACCACAGTTTTAACACTGCAATACCTTGGAAGAGCAGGAGAAAAGTTAACACATAACAGTGCAGAGAAAACCACAACGGAAAAGACTGTCCTGGTCTAGTAAAAAATACTGCCAAGATGCAGGTCAGCATCAAGCCAACTCAACCACGCACGACTGGGATTCAAGCCCAAAGCAAGGAGTGTATAAGAACTTATCACAGAAACTCTGGCCAGAACCAACACCAGAGGAGAGGAACCAAGCTAAAGACACAACAAACAAGCTATTCCTTACTAAAAAAAAGTCTGAGCAATTTCATATTACAAAAAAAATTATTTCAAATGCAAAAAAATTATTTCAGAAGCAAACGTGGCCAGACTTCTACTCCAGGAAAAGCAAACTGCCAAAACCCTAGCAAAAATGAGGAAGAGGAGGAGGAAAACAAAGAAAAAAACAAAACCAGAAGAAAAGGACAGAAGAAAGAAAAACGTAGGGTCCTATGAATATGCAGACGAGGGCACAGCAGCACCTCCCTTCTCTCAAGCCCCTTGGAATGAAAACAGAGCCTCCAGTTAATAACATTCAGGAAATGTAAAAATAGAAAAAGCAAAGCATTCAGAGGCCAAGCAAAGACATCGTCAACATGAGACAGAGTCTCAAGCAAATGCAACCAAACAGATGAAAACACAGCCTCAGGCACCAGGGGCACATTCACTCACTGTGAGCCTCCTTCAGCGGAAGCTCTGCTAGTGCTTTCTCCAGACTCAGTTTGGTTGGCTGCTTCCTCTCTGCCCTCATCTCTTCGCGGATTTCAAATCTTAAAGCCACCTAAATTCCCATGCTTTCCTCAGCTGTCTTTTCATTATATAGTCTGGCCTTCAAAAGCAATGGGAAATAAACTGCCTCTTCCAATGGCACTGGGGCAACCAGTGTTGTTTCTGGCTGCTACAGACTCCCTAAAGTGATTTCCAGTATGTGGCTGGGGACAAAGAAGGGGACAGTGAAGTTTGTGGAGCTGTATCCATTTGGTGTTGTAGGACGCACTACCTGCCCGTGTCACTCCTGAGTGGAATACAGCTGGAGCAATTACTGTTAGGCTGATAAATAGTCAGTTCACTCGTAAATGGAGTTTGGGGAAAAAGTCATGCTCAGATTGAAATTAGAGAAGAGTTTTGGCCTAAAGAGAGGGCCAGTGAGGGGATTCTTAGAATGTCAGCATATATCACTTATACTTTTCACAATGACATGTTTTGCTTAAAAATGGCAATGCCTAAAATGAAAGCTTTAGAAAATATCATTTTCACATAACATTTTTCTATCAAAGCTGGCCTGTGTTCAAAAATTTTTACTACATTTAAATGACCTGATTTTTTTTTTCCAGGTCAGAAAAACATTTTGTGTAGGCTCAAAAAGAAATATGAATTTGTTTTCATTCACCAAAAATACAAAACAACAGCTATGTTTATTTTTTTCATTTCTAAACAAATCAAACCTCTCCTCCTGTTTTTTCAGTGACGTTGTGGACTAATCAGGGATGATAGGATGGATCCTTGATACTGCAGTGTGATAGGAATATTTAATTACTGTATACATGTTTGAAACCTCATCTTCCCGCAGCAGCTCATCTATCACCTGAATTAAGACATGGATGTTTATTGTCAACATGCTGGGATAACATTCCCAGAGTCAATTAAATGCTCATGATTAAAGGGACATGGATACATGGGAATATCTGACATGCCACAGAAACCTCCAAGCTGGCAGCAAGCAGGAGGTTTTTTGACTGGAAGCAATGTGGCTTTGGCACCAGCCCTGCACTGAGAGATGGTGCTACATTGCAAGACATAGTTTTACCACAGGTTTTTTTGGTTCTCTGTAAAGTTAAGTTTATGCCCTCGGTTGTTAGGATGCTGGAAATTTTCCAGCAGCACTGGGTATTTTTGAGTTGTTGCACCTTCTCAGCTGCAGCTCTCCAAGCATGCAAAAGCACCTTTACTGCTTTTTTCCATCTGCCCTTCACACTCTCAATTAGGCCCCCATAAGCTTGCACAAAGCTAGTTATCATTCTCCACTGCCTATCAAAGCCTTCACAAGAGTTAGGCGGTTGGTGTGTAAAGCCTGCTGCCTACCATGCTGACTAATGTTGTCTGATTGTTCCCTTGTACTCCCCCGTTGGTCCATCTGTACCCATCTGCTGCCTTTTGTCTTCTAATTAAAGTGTAACCACGTTGGGGTAGGAGCCACCTTTCTGGTTAGCATTCACACAGCTTCCTGCTGAGCAGAGTTCCAAGTCCATAACTGGGTTCTTGGGACAGCAGTTGATGACATGCAAGAGGTGACTGCATGTATGTGCAGTGGCGGGGGGGGGGGGGGGGGG
>JAVSBS010009484.1:25898-47067 GCA_033124195.1 Coracias cyanogaster
GCATGTATGTGCAGTAACCGCCCCCCCCCCCCCCCACTGTCTGGCATGGGTGAGTAAACTGGAAGAAATCCCCAGACTAGAGCTTTCATCCAGAACGCAACCAAGGCAAGAGCAATCTTCTCCCATGGCTGGATGGTGTTACCACATTAGTACACGGGGCACAGTCTGCAGGATTGCCCTGTCCAAGGAGTTAGGTTGGCAACCTCAGTAAAGGTCAGCACATACATGGTAGGAGACATTCTAACTACAGCCCGAGCTTAATAAAGATCTCCATATTTTGCAATATCTGATTTGCATTAGAGGACAAGGTCTCTCAAAGAAGCTGTCATTGTTTCAATGTAAGAATTCCCTCTGGTAGCCAAGGAGTAGGGCCTGGTGGAGAAGAGCCAGAATATTTTTCTGCAGGCTCATGAATCATATAAATACACTCCAAAATCCAAGGAAACAAAGTCAGGAACCACTTCGGCAAGAGGCAAAGAGACCAAACAGTTTATACTGACATAATTTACAGTGGTTAGAAGAAGATACTGTCCTCTTTGGACAAAGAGATGGACTAACTCATTATTGCAGGATGAACTAATCTAATCTAATGGTCTGATAGAATCAGTCAGCAAAGATACCATTTGATCAGCATGTCCACAAGATTTATGTAGGAGGCTTTTTCAGAAAGATTGTTCCATTTATCGCCTGATAAGGAAATCTTTGTGTGGCAGTTGCATCTGCCCTTCTCCTTAGGAGTCAGTGTAAGATTAACATGGCCATAATTAGCTACAAATATGCATAGTTACATCCTGGGCAACTGTGAGAAGCCAGGCCAAATTCTGACAGTGGATGCAGTATAGGTGCACAAATAAAGCCATCTGGTTGTCTGATGGAATCAGGGTCAGCCACAGAGCCATCAGATGTGACCTAGATCAGGTATCTAAGGGACACTCATTTGGGAGTGGGGTATCCTTAAAATACATACTCTTTGATGCAACTCTGCTGTCTAATGAGAAACAAGGGATTCAGGAAGTTATAGCCTCTTAGAGAAATGTCTAGAAAGAACACTTTACAAATAAGGAGGGAAATGCATTTAAAGATTCCCATTCTAATTTCAGCCATATATGCTTAAATACAGAATGGTTCATCTGCCCTAAGTAAAGCTATATCTTTCTAAAATCTGGTTCTATGGGAACAGAATCAGTCAGTAACTCTGAGTAGGTTTAAACAAACTCCTATGCCATTTCTCCTCAGGGACAATGAGTCATAAATCCCCATGTACACGGGAAATTAGCAAAACAAGACTGATTGGCAAAAACAATCCAGTCTTGTCTCACCATAAAACAAGTCAGTGGGATAAAAAATATTTCCTCTCTAAAGTCCCCGGACACACTGTCAGAGTGCCAAAACTCCACACACAGAGCAGAACCTGACCAAAGGCAATAAATTCCACCCCAGGGAGGCAAGCATACCTGTACATGCATGTGTAAGTGATCAGAAAGGCTTGCTCAGGTCAGCAGCAGGCAACACAGGGAGGAAACTGTCTCAAATCAGCTAGTCATCTTTCCAAAGGCAGGGGAGGGCCATCAGATGGATTTTTACAGATGCAGGTTTCACCTCACAACCCTACATTCTTGTTCTTCTCTGATTTTTAAAGAGCCTTCTTTAGAAAATTAAGTAAATGAAGAAATCTAAATCCTTCCTTCTGCTGGGAAACATAATAGGTACATGATTCATACTGGTTTTTCACAGAGCGGCCAGTACCACACAGACCCTTACTAAAAGCCAAGAATATTGATCAGATTTTCAGTCCTCTTCTCCTCTCTTGTTATTTCTGCCATTGGGACATTGAAGCACACAAAGAAATGACAATGAGTATTTCTTCTAATGAACATAAAGACTTGAGACCAGGCCTGAAGGCTGCATCATTTTCTAAAGCTACAGCCTCTTCAGTGCCTCTGTGGTGTTCATCAGTCTTCCAAAGCTGCAGACTACAGGAGGTGACAAGTGCCTTCATAAGGGCTTTTGTTTGCAGCCATCCACAATAGCCCTCACGCACCAACTGCCTGCTCATACAAAAGGTACGTGGTAGAAGCTTGCAGAAATCATGTCCTCACTGGACCAGGCATGAAGTTTTGCTGATCAGCTTGTCTATAACCCAGTTTTACTTTCCTGTCAAATAAGTGTTCCCTTGTGAGATGCTTTTCAGGTTCATCTTGTTCATCTAATCACAGAAATGTAGGCTGGCAGAGAACCACAAGAGATCACTTACTGCATCCACCAGCTCTAGGGCAGGACAAGACAGATTTAGACCCCACACTGCTGTATATTTTTCTATGTGTCCTCCAGCAAATGAGCCTCACCAGCAAATGAGCCTCACCATGTCTCACCGTGCTAATAATTAGACAGCTCCCTACATATCTAACTAAAATATTTCTGCTCGAAAATTTAGCAAGATTTCTTCTTTCTGCTTACTGTGGACATGAAAAGAAGCTGACCATGATGCCCTTTTTTCAACAATGATTTAGATGTCCAAAGACATCTTGTTCCCCTTCCTCTTCTTCTTTTTTTTTTTTTTTTCAGATAAACCAAACCTTATTTATCCATTTTTCTCTTCTAAATTCTTCTTTCCTTTCTCTAACTGCCCCCACACATCCTGAGGAAACCTTTCGCAGGCACAGATGGGCATGACACTGCTCTGTTCCAAGCAGAGGACAGTATCATCCACATTCACTAACTCACCCTATGTGGACTACGATTGAGGCTGAACATATCTCTGAAAAGTCCATACAGCAAAGAGTAGTGGGACCATTTTTCGCCCTATTTCAGCATTAGGGAGTACTGAAAGTCTGCAGTCACTGAGACAGCTGACAGCATGTCACAGCAAATGGCCATATTCCCAGGGAGCACTAATGTTGTAGGGGAGCAGGCTAAAAGCAGCCTGTCCATGAATTTGTAATCATGGCCATAGCGATGGCTAGAGGAAGCAGAACAGATGCTACTAATTGATTTTCAAGAGTTCAAAAGTCAAACACTGATAATTATAGGAGCAGCAGCAGGCAAACATTTTATCTGCTGAGGGGGCTGAGGATTGATTGGGGCAGAGGGTTAGCACATGCAGCAGTGAGGATGAGTCTTTCAGCATAAGTTTCCCATCTGTCCCCCTCTAAGATGGCTTGTAGTGGCACCTTGACCAAACCCATCACCTGGGGCTTTGCTCATCCAGACAAGAGCAGGAGTTACTGGAGCATGTGTGGTAAGAGATGCCCTAGGAAGTCTTCAATTAAAGAGCTCTGTGGGGTGGCATGAGAAGTTGCTGCCATGAGCCACATGGAAAGGTGCTCTGAATCCCCAGAATGTCCCCATTACGTGTGGGGGGACACATGTAATGGAGGAGGCAGAGAAGCATCAGCAGAAGTGAGAGGCTGAGAACAACCTAGTGATAGAAGAGATGCAAAAGTCACCAGAAATTAAAGAAATTAAAGCAATTAAAGAAAAAGAATCCCAAAGAGGGCCTCTGGTTTGTGTCATCCCCAGGTTTGCTGGAGGAAGGTGAAGGCAGCAGACAGAAGGAGCTGGGAGCTCCAGCAGGGAAGGTGAATGTGAGCAAGAGCTTGAGAGAAGCACTTGCCAGCTCTCACAAAGCAATCATGAATCCAGAAATAAGTCCTGATCATATGTGAGATTATAGGAGAGCAGAGGAGAAAGACAATCAGTAAAGTCAAGAAAAAGCCCGAGTGAAAACTCTTCCCACACAAAACGTCACAACCAACAGACACAAAATCTAGTGCAGTACCAATCCTCTGGCTCACCTCCTTCACCACCTCCATCTGCATAGAACAGGGGCCTCTAGGCACCCAAAACATACCTAGGCTGTCTGGCCAGTAAAGCAAAGAGCTCTACTAACTAGCTCATTAAAAGGTAGTAAGGTAAAGCATGCAGCCTTTTGCCCCAAAGCAGCAGAGAACAGAGAAATGAATGAAATGCAGCACATCCACTTATCACAAGAGGAATCGTTACTCATGGCTACAAGAACAGAAGAGCTCAGATTACTGGCCCTTTCCAGAAAGTGGTTGCTCTGTGTGTGCTTTCATGATAGTCAGCCCTAAGAGGCTTCAGTCTGTCTGAAGAACGAAGGAGGATATTTGTCATCATCAGAATCTGGGGACAACTGTAGGTCTTCTGGAAAGTGAATTCCTGTTCTGAAATAACTGGTGAGGTTTCTTCCCACATTGGGATGAAAACTCCAAATCTCAAAAAATTTCACAGACCTGAAATCCTGAAACTGTTCAGTCACTGTCTGCATTTTTGCTGCTCAGAAAATGGAGGACTTCACATATGTTTGAAAACATTTATTTATATATACACCATGAGATGTACTCGTCATGATCTATTTGCCATCTTTCAAAAATCAACTGCACCAAGCCGTACAGAGCAGCAAACTGTGTTACTAAATCCAGAGGAGACTAATAAAAATGGTCAGAAGACTAGAAAGCATGACCTACCAGGAGAGGCTGAACAAATTATTGTTTAATCTACAGCAGAGACAACTGGGAGACAACATCACAGAAGCCTTCAAACATACATAGGGAAGATAAAAAGAGGAAGAGAATAAATGAGTAGCAGTAATGGGCTTAAACTGCAGTTAGGGAAATCTAGGTCAGACACTAGAAAAACTTTCCAGGGTAAGGAGAAAAAAAGCCATGGAATAGATTGTTTCAGGATTTCATGGAGTCTCTAGCACTGAAGAACGCTCAGAACAGGTGAGACAAACATCTGTCAGGAATAATTTCAGTTCAGTCTAGTTGATCCCTCCCTTGGGCACAGGGAGGAACTAAATGACCTCTTGATGTTCCTTCCAGGCAACAGCATCCGATTATGGATAAAAGTGTGCAGTGATGTAATTAAAGACTGAGCTATAGTAAACACACACAAGTGGATTGAATCAGTGTTTCCTATGCAGCCTTTCATCTCTCATCTCCTATCACCTGAGTAACTTGGAAAGCCTTCTCCGCTTTGCACAGTTTCTTTTCTATATTGCCTAGAAATTGCCAGGACAAAGCACCTTGCTAATTTAGAAAAAAAATAGTGAGTTTGGGTGATTTTACAATGCAAAGCATTGCACTTACAAAGGTATTGGGATTGTGTGCTAGTAATATATTAATAATTTATGGCTTATATAGAGGCAGTGCCTGGGAGCTGCTGTTAAGGGCCAGCATTCTGCTTTGCCTGACTCTGCAAACACAGAACAAAATTATGGTCTTTGCCAAAGAGTTCTGTTTCACCCTTATACTTTAATGTTTACATTTCCACTGAATTGAGAAAATTAAGAAAAAGAGTATGAGGTTCCAGGTAGGAAAAGTATTTGGAGATGACTTCTGCATTTTCCAGGAAGAACCTGCTAGTGTAAAATTCAAACAGCTCAGAGTTTGATAATAATAATCTGATCTTCCCACTGAGCAAGACACTCACTTCAAGGTAAAACATTTGTGTTCAGGAAGCACTATGGGCTTTTCACACCACTAATAATAGTCTCATTTCAATGCAGCCTCAGTTCCTATAAAACAAAGGACTGTTCTGATTTAATGGATGCCAAGTAGTCCCCACAGACAGCAAGGCTCAGGCAGGCCCCAGGTCTAACCCCAACATTCCAGCTCACCAGTATCCCTTCTGCTAATTGTTTGGTTCATCTGAGAGACCACAGATATGCTCTCAGAGACTGAACAACCCCTCTTACCACTCATGGAAGCACCCACGCCTTCACCGAGGTTGTGACATGAGGCATAGGGGCATTTTTCTAAGCCATACACATGATCACATCCAGACCAAGCTCTGTTTCATATGTCTATTGAGTGCTCTGCTTTCCTTGCTTTCACTCTGACTTCTCACACCCATCACTTTTTTATTTCTTGTTTTCTTAGCCTGCAAACTACCCCTTCTACTTCAATTCAAACCCTTTGGGAGTGCTTGTTCTGAGCCTGGACCACTTACATTTATGTGGGAGGTGAAATGAACCAAAGCTTTGCACTAACACAGAAATCCATACCATTTCTAAAATGGTGCTTCGGGTTACATGCAAATTATTCAGAAATATGCAAATCTGGATCTTTGAACAACTTGTGTGATCTCATGTACACATCCTACTTAATGCACCATTTCATTGCAAATGACACTGGCCAGATATATCAAGCATAGTTAACACTGGCATGTATTACTAAGTGTGGCTGTAGCTCAATCCCAGTCGTTTAGCATACAGAACTTCACTGCCTCCAAGCCACGCAGAGAAACAATTCCTGTCTCTGCCATTGAAACCCATGGCACAGAGGAGGTCTCTCCTCTGAAAGGCAGGAAAACTTATGTTCAGAGGTTACAGAAAGGAAGTTGATTAATTTTTTATGCACACTAATGGAAGAATGTAACAGCATCCTGCATGGAGAAGACAGCCGGCGGGGTATTGAAGATACCGGTGGTCCAGGATACAAGGAGTAGATTTCCAGCTCTTGATAAGAATTATAGGAAAGTGAGGGGGATCATTCTCCTGGAGCCTTCCTTCAGCCTCCTCCCTGACACAGTTTGAGAATTACCAAACATGTCCTACCCTCTCCCACTTCCTCTCCTTGGTCAGAAGGATGATCACCAACTTGGGATGCATCTGATATCCATCTTCACTGAATGACAAATTCCTGCCTTCGAAGGTGACGTTGATCAGGTACCTGCAGGGGACAGAAAAGAGCAAGAAGCACGTTAATGTTTGGGAACCGAACCCAAAACAAGAGCCTGCCTTGCCCTGCAGATTAGGCTGGTGGGGGTACAGTGTAAACAGAAGAAAATCTAAGAGGAAGGTGGTGAGAGAAACAAGACAATTACCCCAGGACCTGGGACAATCAGGCAAGGCAAGGCAATTGCCCCCATTTTGTTACTGGGAGAGGGAAGTGATGTCCCACATTGACTCTCAGTGAATTCCTGAAAGCACATGTAAGAGTCACAAGTACACACATGTGCCCACAGCCCTTGATTTTCCCTTACCACAGAGGGCAGAAGAAGCCATAGCAATTAGCCATGCAAACACACTCCACAGCCTACACTTTGCTCACTCTCCAAAGGGGATTTCATGCGTCATTTGAGGACAGCAATGGCTTATAGGTCAAGTAATGGAGACAGCCTCCCTTCAGCCCAAATACTGAGGCAACAATAAGGGAGGCTGAAGAGAGCAGAGTAAGGAGCAACACACCTACGAGAAGCTCCATTCCTGTAAAAGCCATCATGACTCGCGGGGCTCAAAGCAATCATCTGAAGCAGCTTAGGAACAGGGATGGTGGAAATTGAGATAGCCCAGTGAAAGTCCTTTTCCTTAGGGACAGAGTCATGCCTTATATCCGACAAGATCAAACTAAAGGGTGATCAGCTCTGCAAATCGCCGCAGCCAACATTAATGATGCTCTTTGTCTGGAAAGGCCCTGTCACTTCTGTGCAAGGCACCCCCCTTGAGGGCATCTCATGTCATCTGTACAAATGGACTATTAAACAGTCCAGGCTTCAATCTTATTTTTCCTAAGGCCTCTTCACTCAGTTCTGGCAGTGGGAAAGAACTTTAAGTGGACCGAGATTACAGCTACACTCATTTCAAGGCCTTGCTGCATTGCGAGAGCATGTTAAAGCGGTGTTGCTGTAAATGAGAATCAGGTATATTGTTTTCTTAACTGTCAGACCATCCAGAATGACACTGTGGGGATGAGGAGGAGGCAAATACACATTTCACAGTTCAGTGGTTTATATGACATCTCTGTGGCACTCTGACAGTTTCCCCTGTTCATATATTTCACTTCAATTCACAATCCTGTTGCATGGAGTAGATTTTGCCTATATACACCTGCTCTGGCACCAGTAGCATCACATCACCATGAGAGGCACAGGGCACCGAGCTGCCTGCAGGGCTAGCCCCAGGACTCTGCCCTCCCATGCTTTGCCTAGTTCTCCTATAAATTACACAAACATTTCCATTATGGACATGAGAGATTCTTCTACTCTATTACACCATGGCACCAGGAAATATTTCCTGGTATTCAGCTTCAGTTTCTCTCTTCTGAACTCAATTTGAACCAATTTCAAGAAAAAAAGGAAAAAAAAAAATCTGTTCTTTCAGTGGATTCCCACTATCTGCATGGAGAACTTCCTTGCTAATTTAATGAAAGCATTGGTAACAGGAAAACTTCTTCAAACAAATAAAAAAGCCAGTCATCATTTTAACTTACTCCTTCTCCCAAGCTTTTTTGTCCTAACTCCATTAATCAACCAAACTCATCCACTAATTCCCCATTACGAAGTGCAATTAGCAATTATGTTTACTTCTAAAGGAAATTCTATACTTGCTCCATATTGTGACCTTCAGGGGACATGCACAGTATAGGAAACACAGCCATAAGAGAGCTCAGTGTGAAACATTTGCACAAGATTATTTTCAAAGGCAGACTTTGATATTTTCCAAAAGCTGTATCCATTCAGCACCCAAACACTGACAAAACCCCAAAACATCAGTTGCATGGAAAATCTTAGCCACAGGATTGTTTATAATAGCGTAAAACATCCCGTGTCAGGACCACACATGCTCTTTTTCTGGCATTTCTTTCCTGGGCATTTGCATTGCTCTGGAATACTGAGGAATGCCAGGCACAGACCACCACTGGGTATGTGCAGCCTACCAGATCAATGTAAGGCTCTAGTGGGAAAGACCTTCCAGTGGCTACATCCATTTCAGGACTTCTCTGCACTGGCCACTAAAGTAAAGACAAAGCAAGGCTCCAAGAAGATGAGGACACCATTAGCCTGACAGGACTTGCAGCTTTGTATGTCAGTAGTTAGAAAGCAATGCCAACATCTAATTAAACAGACAGCAATATTAAACAGCTCTCAGCCCTCTTTCCCCTCCCACCCAAGAATGATGCCACTATGGGAATCTCCCTTACAGTCTGAAGAGTTCACAGAAATCAGCAACAGATATGACACAAGAGGGTGTCATTTCTGTTCATTTTCCACTGGAAAGATTAGAACCACTAATAATAATCAAGGAGAGATCATCAGCAACTCCAATCCTTGGAGCTGCCTTGAGATTTACACTTAAAGCAGCACTAAAATCCTTCACTTCTCACCTTAATGACTGAAATTAGTCTCCAAATTTGGCACAATAACTCTTCAGAGGGTTTTCTCTCGAACCCATTAGCAACATGTTTACAAAAGTTTGCAGGAGGAGTGCAGAAGGAGCGGTTCCTCCTGCAGCTTTGCCTCCACTCCTGCAGCTTGCCAGGTCCCCTCATGTACACATGGATACAGGGCGAGAGTGGCACACAGGGAGCTGCAGGGCTTGCTCGGGGTGCGTTAAGCAAAGGGACACCAAAGCATCAGGGCTTGAAGGACTCCTTGGCAGGCCAAGCCAGCAGCGTACTGCAAGGCAGCCACACTTGAGTGCCTCTGCCCTCCATCACTACCGCAGCAAGAGTCATCCCCTTCAGCAGCAGCACTGCCTGGTACGCCAATGCTACTGCTGCCTGCTCTAGCCAGGGGGATTTGGTTCCTCCCTACAGCCTACACACCAGTCCCCAAACAGGCTGGGAGACTCCTTGGCATGTCTACAATGAGCCACCAGCTGCAACAGGGATCAAAGTGAGAACAGTGGGCTGTGCATGCACGTGAGGTAACCCAAGATGAAACTATGCCTGTAAAGGGCTTAATCCATGATTTCCTGAATGTTTTGAACTCCAAGAGTTCAAAAGAGAGAGAAAGAGAAAGGGGGCGTGGGGGAGCAGACACAGGCAATTTAATTTCATTTGCTAGAAATACCTTTCAGAAAATATTTTTGCTTATATGGGTATTTCTGGAGCTGCCCAACACAAGCATAGAAGAGTCAAGCCCTTTTCGAGCCCAGTGGAGATGCAGCAGCCCCAAAGCCCAAACTGAGTCAGGTGGGAGCAAAACACAAACACAGCGCTGTAGAAATAGGCTGACTTTGTGAGCCCCATGGTACAGAGGATCAGGCAGGAGAAAAGAAGGAAGGGTCATGTCCTTGGGCACAAAGCAAATCAGACTTGGGGGATCTGACTCCCTATCCTGTTCTCTGACCATTAGGTAACATCACTCACCCTAGATGTGAGGCTGTCAGCCCCGCAAGCTAATGGAGAGTGTTTCAAAGGCTGGTTGGCATAGGAAATAGAGCATTAAAACCACATCAGATATCCAATTTAGGACCAGCAGAGAGATGATGACATTTTAAATGGTTTCAGCTAGTGATGGAGAAAGTCTGGAAAGGCCAATGTGGCAGGCAGAGGGAGCTTGGGGGGAGATAGGGAGAGTGTTAACTGAATTTTTCTCTGCCCTAGAGACAGCTCTGAAGGAGATGAGTTTGAAATCAGCACTAACCACTCCTGCTTTTGCCTCCAGTGCCTTATGGGAATCAGCTCTTCCTGAACCTGATGACCGGGCGGGCAAATTTGGACATTGCCTTGGTTCGGTCCATTGCAGTCCCCCGCCTCACGTGTGTGTGCGTGCATGCGCGCGCGCATACACACACACTCTCTCCTCTGTGCCCTGTCAGTACTTGTTATGCTCCAATGAGACAAGCAGTCTGTCTGAAATGGCATGATTATCCTAACATCGACCGCTTCCCTGAATAAGACAGGCCATATAAATAAAACAGCCCCTCCACCATCAGCATCAGGGAGTCATCTCAGAAGTCCAGCACACAAGGGAAAAACAGGGTGTAGGTGGAGAGAGAAGGGCTATGGGATACCTCTGCCAGAAAGTATTTGCAGAGTAAAAGGCAGGTGGAGTGTGATGCAGGATAAGGGGATGGAGCCACCATCAGCCTCTTTGGAAACTCACTGTAACATGAAACACTGAGGCCAAATGTAACAGCAGTGAGGTGAAGGCACCGAACAGCCTTTACCCCACAGAATCTGCATAATCTTTTTCTTTCCCCTAGAAACAGCATTAAAAACCCACCAGCCAGAGGTACCAGGGACAGGCATAGCTTCCTGCCTAGACCCACTTCATGCCTAGGAAAGAGCAAAGTTGAGTGCATTACTGCATTTCAGCACAAGTGTCCACAGCTCCAAACCATGTTCCCTCACTAAGTGTAAGACCTACCTAGTCTACATTGATACAACCAACCTTGGCAGAGTGCATCAGCTCTTGGATAAGAATAGACAGAAAAGTGAGTGGACTCAACGTACGGGGAGAACGGACCTCAGGACCCAGTGTATTTATTAACAGATGGGAATTCTGACATTTAAGTGGCAAGTGATTGACAAATAAAGATATAACCATCACTAACTATGCTGTTAATAGCTTCTGCTCTCATCCAAGAGACTGAAACAGTTTTTTTCTCTTATTTTTTTAAAGAGAAAACTGCAATCAATCCCTTAGACTTCTGATTTAAACTTCCATTCTCCAAACCCGTGGAGAACTTAAAATAATACAGATATTTTTTCTCCATACCATTGCTCAACTTTTTCGTGGCTGTTTCTGCCTCAGAGGACAGCCAATAAATGCACAATAGCCATTCAGACCCAGCTGTGAGTGCATGATGTCACTTGAGATAAAGCAGTCTCTATGGGACATCAAACCCAATTGCTCACCCCCAAAAAGGTGAGAACAGATTCCACCTGGGCCTTTGAACTTCCCCATAGCTGGTACTGACCCTGGCTGAGCCGTTCAGAGGCTCTTGCTCACTGTCCTGTGCTGCCCCAGCCTCCTGTGCTGCCTCCTGCTGCTGTAATGCCATGGCTTGTGGAGCTGTGAAAGGCGGGCACATCTGGCTGTGTCTGTGTAACATCTGTCTGGTGTCGGGTACAATTTACTGCAAAAGGATTCCACACAAAGGGCACAAGTGCGGCTGATTTTACGTAACAAGGGGCATGGACTCTGTTCTTTCTGCTATCATGAAGAATAAAACCAAAACAAGATAGGAAAAAAATAGAAGCAACCATTGACTAGGAAAATTAAATCTTAAAGGAACAGTACCTCACTCTTCATTTGCTCCTTTCTTGCTCACTGCCAGCATTACCACTGAATCTGGGGAGATTCTTTGCAAGAAAGAAAACAAGTGTAGAAAAGAGACCAACCAAATTCTAAATTGTGAAGGCATCCTGCACTAGAAAATGTCCAGGTTACAGCCATTTTATATTACTGGGAACCAAGCTGACCAGCAGCCTTAGAGAAACGCCCAGAGCTCAAGACCCTTTTCATCATGCAAATAGGTTAGGAGAGCATCTAGATTAGAAAGTATCCCTCAGGCTATAAGATAACAGAGATATAAGAGATTCATTTGGTTTCTCCCTGCTGTCCACACCTTTCTAAAAGACAAGAGGCCAGATACTTAGCTGGGACAGATCAGTGATATTCAACTGACATCTATGAAGTGTTACTGTTTGATCTGGTGAGATTCTGGCTCCTCACCTCTAGGGAGATGAATTTTCTTAGTGTTTGATCTTGACCTGTGAAATACCCATTTGTGGTGGAAGACAAATTCTTACTCTCTGTCCTTGCTGTTTCTCCATCATATGCAGCAAAGTTGTCTTGCAAACAATGTACGTGTGTGCTGAGACTTCCAAGTGCAAGTTCCTATATACAGTGCAGGAATTAATCCTTTCCGTCACTCCCTCTTTTTATAATAAAAAGGATAGTACTTCCACTTTATTCCCATTTATTCAATTTATCTACCATGAATTTGTCATTTCAGAAAGACTTTGAGCTGACAGTTCCTGGGGACTGAGGATCCTTAGAGTACGTAGAGAGCCAGAGCAATGGCAGGGCTGCTTTCCTACACGCATTGCTTGATTCTAACAAGATGGGACCATTCCTGAGAACAAGTGAAGGTCACTTTCCACAGTCTGTGCAGTCCCCAGCCTCCCTCCTAAAAATGTAAGAAGAAACTCAGGCACCACAGCACAGAGTTTTGCAGATGAACAGATATTTGACGGTAAGTGGACAGAGGGGGGACTGATTGTGCAGGGCCACCTAATTACCCCTCAATGGGGCACATGAGATCAGCTTCAACTAGGGCAGAAATGAGAGTAATGACACCTAGGTGAAAGGCTGCTTGTCGAAATGCTTTAGTGAGCTTCAGAGTTCCACAACAACTTTTTCTTCCATGTGCCTAGTACTGTCTAGGACCTAATCTCTGATTTGTTTTTCATCCTATGCTGTCATTGCCTTTGATAGAAAGTGGGAAAGAGGTGCTGCTATTCAGATTTAGTGGCATTTTACACTTCCTTTGCCGGGGTGCCGCTGACAGTACCAAGGTCCAGCTGTGAGAGCTAGGTCACTTGTAGGAAACATAGGTATACATTAGGATGAAGTAGCCTGTTTATGGAAAAAAAGACAGGATAAATCTTCATTTTGCCCCCATCTGCTATATTGGTCACAGCAATATCTTGAAAACCAAAAGCCAAATTTTTCTCACACACATCCTCACTGACCTATTTTCACAACTGTCAGGGCCAGGAAAAATTCCCTATCAAAACCACTTTTTAAATGGAAAAGCAGGATTAAAAGCTTGGCAACAACATTTTCTCATGAGGAGGTCAACATTTTTTCAGAAACAAAGAGAACCATAAGATCTGAAAACTTTAATGACATTGGACAGTAAATGAAGTTTCTGGCATGGTCATGCTCCTACACAATCTGGTTTGTTGCATGACACCTTCTGCCGTTTCTTTTATGGACAAAGGTCCCAGTTAAAATATATCTGTAATGTGCCACCCTAAAAAAAGTCCTACAGGGAACAGCATCACTTCAACAGGGGAAAGGATATAACTGGAGATTTAGTCCATCCAAGTTTCATAAAGAAAAAACAGGAATATTAAATTCCCATGATCCTTGTCATAAGAGATAGTGAACAGGATTTCCATGTTAAGATATTCCATTTTCAGCCCTGGAGCCCCCAGCCCAAGAAGGATGTGGACCTGTTGGAGCATGTCCAGAGGAGAATCACGAAAATTATTAGAGAGCTGGAGCACCTCTCCTATGAAGACAGGCTGAGAGAGCTGGGGTTGTTCAGCCTGGAAAAGAGAAGGCTCTGGGGAGACCTTATAGCAACCTTCCAATACCTGAAAGGGGCCTATAAGAAGGCAGAGGAAGATCTGTTCTCAAGGGTTTGTAGTAGCAGGACAAGGGGTGATGGTTTTAAGCTAGAAAAGCTTACACCTTTACACCTTCTGGCCTCACTGGAAATAAAACAGAAACAAGAAAAAAGTTTTAAGAGCATACTCTGGTTAAAGCTGGAAATATCTATAAATCTCATAGGAAATCAGTCTATTCTCAGAAAGTTTTTTTTATCCAAAAAGCTTTGATAAAAACAAATATACTTCTGAACTGACTCACCAAGCCATTAAGTAATAGAAAATAGCTAATAGAAAAATAGCTTTAAGGTCAAAATTGTACAGTGACTGGATAAAATAAAAATTAAATGTTCAGTCCAAAACTGGATCAAGCTGCAAAGCTTTACTGAGTTAATAAATTCCTGCCAATTACTTTTTTTCAAGTATTATTTTTTATCGCTACATCTTTCTATCCTTCCTTATTCATTACAAACAGATAACATACCACTCTTCTCCAAAGTAAAACTTGTCTTCAAGATATTTCTCCCATTTGAAAGGACCAAAAATGCTTACATGAGGCAGTAAAAGCATGGAAAATTACATTTGTCAGAACAGCTGACAAAAGGTCATAATTATGTTTTGGCATCCACCTAACAGGTCACTGATGGAAGCCATACTGCTAGGAACAGGCAAATAGTGACAGGTTAAGAGATGTCCTTCAGATCAGTTTATCTGTCTTAGGGCATGGTCATAAAAGCATTGATAGGACAAGCAGTCACAGAACAGAAGTCAAATGAGGCTCTTCACAATGATTTTTTTTACCCAGGATTATGTTTTTCAAGCTCTCTCAATTTGCAGCACCATAAAAAATATTCCAGTTGAACTACTGTCCCCATACAGTGAATTTAATCCCACTAACAACAATTCTTCTTAATCATTTTTGCACATGACTTTGAAATCTCCCATGGACCCACGTGGCTGTGGACCAGAGCTTAAAACAATTGGCTGAGTAGATATGCATATCAATGGCCCCTTTGGTCTTCTGAAGGTGACTGGCCTGCTGGGAGTCAACCATCAGGGCACCTTGGTATTTACCCAGAGTTTGTTCCCATTCCTGTCCTGGAAGTCAAGACCAGCAAGCGAGTACAAATCTGCCAGAAAGGAGAAAGGTCCCTCTGACCACTGCCAGAAGCCAGACTAGGCTAAACTAGGTGGAGAGATTGAAATAAATCCCTTTATTACATTCTCTGAAACAGCTGACTAACTTAACTTTTTTTGACCCACCAAGAAGCCACAAGTGATTTGGGGGTTATTCAACGTTTATCAAGTGTTGAAAGCATTCACACATTTGAAGGGCAGCAAATTCACAGTGCTCGCGGAGGAAGAGTCTCTGCCCACAGGGAGACTCCGTCCAAAAAGTGTGACTGGATTTTCCTGGGTCTGTAGTGTTTTGACCAAGATGGCACCCTATCACTTTCTTCCTTATCATATCTCCAAGGGGGAATTGATTAACACAAACAAATAATCACTCCTGTCAGTAACTGTGTAGGGGTCTGGAGGCTGCTTCTCCTTTGTCAGAGGAGCAGCTCTCTCGCAGCTGCAGCTCCCTCTCCCTTCTCCCTCTTTCTCTTCCTCCGTGGGTTGATGTTTCCATGGAAACTTCTTTAGTGCCACTGAAATTACACTGCATTTAAAGCATTAACCCTTCCTTAGGCGAGGAAGGTCTCAGAACAATTGGAGTTCTTTTAATTTTTTTTTGTTCCTGCTCCCCTTTAACCTTCCTTGTGAATTTTTTCACTGCAGCATTAAGAAAAACTCATTCTTCCCAAGAAGACCTTCCAGCTAGCATTTGTCTGACAAGGGCCACAGGATGTAGCACCAGTGGGGTAATGTCTAATTTAAGATTTCTTTTCTCTTTTGTTTTTTTCTACACAAAACCATTAATGCCTTTCTGTCCACACTATGTGCAAACAGAGAAAATGCTGCAGTAGTAAAGAAAGTGAATAGTGAGAAGGAGAAGCAAGCAAGCCATGAGCTGGCACATGAGCAGAACGCAACTTCAGCCAATACGGGAGCTGAACCCCTTGTAACCCCACACTGAGCAGCAGCTTCTTCATTGCAAAGTGCCATAATCACAGACCTCACCCCTCCTCCTCAAGACTGCCTCCTCTTCACAATCACTTGTGTAATTAGCCACCCTTGTCTTCAAATGCTACTTGCTGCAATCAGTATCCCCCTCACCAGCAGCACCCTTGCCTGTGCTGCTGCTTCTCCACCCAAACTGGCATCTCTGCCATCCTTCCCATTGGCAGAACCATCACCTTCATCAGCACTTCCAACACAGCCATTGCTGGGGCACTTGCTGCTTTAAAGGCAACCAGCTCAACCTTAAGACCACTGGCACTTTCTGTGCTCCCTATGGGCCAACAAGGCCCTTGAAAGCTAAGATGTCCCCATTCTGTTGGACTCCCAGTCCCAAATGAAAAATTATTCTGCAAATCTGTAGCCCCCAGTATTTGCTTATTGCCGCCCCTGTCACAGCCATAACTCCTCCGTGCTCTTCCTCCATGGACATCATCCCTTTTTTAAACACTGGGAAAATATAGAAAAACGATAAATACCAAAAATCTCCTTCCAGTCTTTCACCTGGGGTCCTACACTCAGGCATGCCTTCTTTCTGCCCCAAAGTCCCATGACTTGACAGCCTGCAAAGCCCTTTCATCACCTCTACCTGCATAGATACAGGGTCCGTGTTCCCTTGCATCATCTATTTTGGGTTTCCCAACACGCTGAATACTTCAAGCATATCTCACCATTCTCAACTCTTGCCCCAAAAGTTGGAGTGTGAAGCCTCCTGCTTTAAACTGGGTGCATATGTAGTGTCGTGAGGATGGATCAATGTGGGAGGAAGATGCTATTCTGAAATGAATTATAAACATGGATAATAAACTCAACCTAAGTCTTTTCTGCCTGTCTCTAGTGGGTTCCCAATATGGGAGATAGAAATATCATGGGTACATTTTGAACACGGCTGGGAACTCTGCCAAAGTCCTACTCAGAGTTCACACATTTACATCATTTATATCACATCCGACTTGTGCCTTGTATTATTAACTTTGTAGAGTGTTTTGTGATGTAGTTTGTAGTCCAGGCTCTGTTAAATAAAGTTACATGCCTTCTCGCTCTTCCTTTTGGTAAAAGAGTGATGTCTGGGGCTACACAAGGTCTTGCTAAGCACAAGAAGGGCGACTGTGTCTGCTGATACGGTCACTGCACTCCTACATTCTCACAGAGTGCTCTGGAAAATCTTTCGGGATCTATCCATGGGGCCTGAAAGGTGTAAAAAGAAAGGAAACATTTGCCTTGTGGTCAACAGTTCGACTCCTAGACCGGATTGGTAGTGATTGAAGATTTTTTCTCTGCTGCTGGATGTTCAGGGCCTCTGTGAAACATATGGATGGGGTCCACCTGAGAGGTGCCCAACATGGCACTGCAACTGCTCAGGCTTATTCTTCAGCAGTGTCAGAACAGACGTTGAAGACAACAGTCAAACAACCCAGGGCATGGGACTGTAGAAATTGTGTTTGGAACACAGTAAAGGCATAATCGATAAGGAAAGAGGTAGAACATTGCTGACCAGTCAGGCTTTTTGCTTTCTGCAGGACAGATCACGGCCTGCAGCAGCTGAAAATCCATCACCTTCTAGGAATTAATGCAAAAGAAGAGGAGCTACAACGACCCAGAACTGTGATTTTATGGGTTTGTAAATATTTTTTCCAAGAGCCTGAAAAGACACCAGCTTATCCTCCATCACCAACTCTACATGCTCAATTTAGACTCTGCAACTGTTACAGCATCTGAGGCCAGGCAAGCAGCAATTGACACAGATGCCTGGTACACACAGACAATGGAGGGAAGCAACCACAATGCGTAGGTTAGGTGTCTGTAGCAGGCCACCTGAATGTAGTTGTCTTTACAAAAAAGAAACAAAACATGCATCCTCAATGTTTCCTGAACAAGAAAGTCTTGAGAGAGACTCTCTCTCGAGAGAGAAAGAGTAAACTTCAGCCCCTGTGGCTGCATCTCCAATGAAAGAAATGTGCCATTTTACTCTAGAGCTGCATTTGATCTTGAACTACTCCTTTGCTTCTTCTCTGGGAAAAGGTCAGTTTAAAGAAGCCTTAGGCAAGATGCTAACATCATATCCAATAAAAGACTCTCAGGGCGTGTGAAACAAGTACAAAGCCCAAATTTGGGATATATTATCTCAATCCTTTTCCATCTCCTTCCTGAACAGTTAGGGTGGGAAATCTCCCAATAATATTTATTTGCTCAGGAGGCTTCCAGGACTCCTTGGACCTAGAAATACTGTGAGTAAGGTTTTCCAACACGCATTTGAAGATCCTAGGCCACAGTGCCCACTATGGGAAGCCTGAACACAGCACAGATAGAAACAGCAAGTATGGTAGGAGTGAGACCAGAACATTTCCATGGAGAGTGCAGCAGAGGGTCAATCCCTACATCTCTTACCATACCACAGCTCCCTCCAGTTCAATCAGCTCTGTTACCCAAAGCAACAAAGCTATCAGAGTACCCCTGTGCTTTTCAGAGATATCTACACAAGTTTAATTTGAGCAGAAACTTAACTTATTTCACAATTAATTGGTACTTAAGCTAACAGTGTAACCCACACAATCTCAGATACAAGTCCTGAGTGTGGACATACCCTGAAAACCTAGGAATTAGCATGAGCACCAGGTAGGATAATGTGGGCTCTAGTTCCGGTCTCATTCAGTACCTTCAGCTGCATCATTTCTGCAGCTCTTGCTGTGCACATATTGTGGCAGCGTATGAGTTGTCTGCACCCTTTTCTGTTGGCAGCAGTCACTATGATCACTTCAGAAAAAGCAGCTTCCACAGGAGCCACCTTTCAGAAATCTCACACTCCTCCTTTTCCTCCAACATGTCTTGGGCACTTAAACGTCATTGATTCAGACTCCAGACTCCCAAAGACACAGTCTCTTAAAAAAAATGGTCATAACCTCCAGTGTCATGTAAGTGCTTCTCAAAGTCATAACCCTGCTGAGGACCCCATCAACTGGAACTCCCTTCTGCAGCTTCCCACCACCGTCCCTCCAGGTGGACCTCTAAGTCCAAGCTGTCCCTCTTGCCCAGGGACAGGGCTTCAAAGAGGCAGATGGAGCCTCCTCTTCCCACACTTTAAACTGAAAAGCAAACTTTTAACACCATAAAAAAACCCCAATGGGTGGGGTAGATCTGAAATTCTTTGTAAATTATGACTTTTCCATGGAAACAGGCTTGAGAAACAGGAGGGCTGGAGAGGGGGGTGAGCAGAGGGAGGTAGGGAAAGGAAGGCAGAGTGTGAGGAGGGAGTGAGCAGCGCTGGTACATTGCCATGGAAACCCTCTTGCATCGGCAGCCAACTGCCAAAGTCAGTCAGGATCCCAGAAATGGGCTTAGAAGGGAGCCCAGGACGGGCTGGGTGGGGTGGAGCCATCACTTGGCCAGCCCAAGGGTACCTTTCCCCTGAAAACCCCATCTCCACTCCTCTCACCCTTCCTCTCCAGCCATGACCCTACTGGTGCCCTTGCCTCCACCAGACAGAGCCAAATTTGGCCCAGCTGAAGAGTGGGAAGAAATATGGATCAGCAAACAAAACAACTGGGGCAAGCAAGAAGGAGTGAGACAGAGAGGGATAATTTTTCTGATAGCCATTGGTTTGCTTTCCACCTTTCTGGATCGATATGGACCACGCATATGTATTTGTTTTCATGCCCCAGATGGCTGTAGAAAGAGGATGTCACTCCTAATCACTGATATCAAGATGGAAATCTTACTTCCCAGCAAACTTAGCTACCAAGGCAAAAAGAAGGGCTGTGTCTGACTAAAATTTGCTAGGTCAGTGTTTGCATAGGGCTATGTCCTGTTCAGCTGTGCCTATCCTACTCAGTACAGTAAATGTCCCAACCTATGTCTAATTCATGACAGATGCCACCATGTTGCGGCCAAGTGAAAAATTAGAGGAGATTCTGCTAATGGAAATGAAGCACACTGAGAAAATGAGTTAATACTGCTGTCTAACCTTCTTCAAGACTCAGAGGCCAGGCAGCTCAGTGAAATGAACGATCAGCCATTCATACTCCTTTTCACGCTGTATTTAATCATAAGCCTTTTGCTGCCTTTAGAAGTGGTCAAAGACAGATGTAGAAGAAATAACTTTAAAAGGGCTGGCAACTTCTGTGAACCTTTGCTAGTATTTATAGTTGTACCCCTTGGATGGTAAGGGATGGATGAGTCGTTTCAGGCTGCAGACGGCAGGAAGGAATTGACTCCTACTCCAACCACACAACTGGCTAAGCAAATCGTGGAGGAAGATTCCCTTCTCCTGAAGCATCTGTTATCACCCATCTGATTGCACAATGAATCAGTAGTATGAGGACAGGCTGATGTGAGGGTGGGGGAAGAGGGAAAGAAAGACTGTAAATTAGACGGTTATAAAGCAAGGAGAGGCCAGCTTCCACTTTGTCACAGGAAGGGACATGGATCAAACAGAAAGGGCCTGGTTTGTACACTTTTAAGCTATGTCTTTGGATTACTACTAGTACAGCACAAAAGAAGTAGCTTAACTTTTAATGCAGTGGTAGCTTGGTTTTCCCACATATCTTTCAGAAAGGGGATCCTAAAGTGCTCTGCATTCTGACCATTCACTTCTCTAACTCATCTGTACTGATGAAATAAAGCAGCCAGCCTACACTGATAACGCTACAGCAGATGCAAAATCCTTTCCCCTGTGCTCCAGAGCCCAACTACAGCTTTACTGAACCACCAAATGATTCATCTGCGCTGTTTTGCATATTGCTGATATTGGAGCCCGAGTCCAGGTCACCAGACCACTCCTACAATATTCTCACTGCTAGTCATGTTACCTGGGATAAAGGGAATGAGCATGGGTGGTAACAGAATTTTTCCTAACTTTCCTGATGAGGGAAGAGAAGCTGACTGACTCTTCTGAACTTCGTAACTTCCTAGCTTTGTCTGATACAAAGCTACCACATTTATGCCGCCATGATCTCAGC
>JAVSBS010009485.1:0-17335 GCA_033124195.1 Coracias cyanogaster
GATGCTAGGAGAAAGGTTGGACTTGATGACCCTGGAGGTCCTTTCCAACCATAATGATTCTGTGATTCTGTGATCTTCATAAGTGAACTCTATGTGCTGAAGGAAATGAACATCAAACTATCTGGGAAGAATAGATTGCTAGTACTAACCATGGACACAACTATTCCTAGTAGAAAAATCATGACCCATGTTACTTTTTCCAGACTTTCATAAAAGATCTTTATTAACTCGTACTTTATTATATGATCTGTAATTGTAAACACATGTATCATGATAATACTATGAGCTTCTAGTTTGATGATGGAAAGGATCTCTGTGTTTCTCTATGTGTGTGTATGGAGAGTAACCTTTAAAAACTACTAACTAGTATATGCTTTTGCAATGGTATTTTCTGTAATTTGATCTCAACTCTCAGCAAAAACTGTTGAAAGCTCCAACAAACACTGATCTATTACATTTTATTCAGATTTCATTTGATGACCATTTTTTCCTCTCCAGAGAAAAAAGTGATTGTTTCTTAAGCCT
Source organism: Coracias cyanogaster (assembly GCA_033124195.1). Classification (NCBI taxonomy): domain Eukaryota; kingdom Metazoa; phylum Chordata; class Aves; order Coraciiformes; family Coraciidae; genus Coracias; species Coracias cyanogaster. The sequence continues at coordinate 526 of JAVSBS010009485.1, forward strand.
GTTTAAAGATTAACTTTATGATTGATATTTTGTATGTAATATTACTTTATGATTATGTTTAGCTTAAAGAAGTGAACTTTTGAGCAAAGCACTAAAAAAGGAGGCAAAATTGAGAAAAGTGGAAAGAAGAGCAATTGGACTAAAAAGATAAATAGTAATTTCTGTTTCCGTCAAGAATAATAATAAAAAACCCCAAGATATCACAGAAACCACATTCCAATACTCAGCTCTTTCTCAATTTTATGCTGTCAGATCCAAGGTTGCTTGTTGATTAGCTTGCTAAAAAGATAGTAAAGAAAAAGTTGTTTGTTTCTGAAAAGACAATAGCAAATAAAGCATACCTTTTGGCAGAATTTAAAACTGTTTAATGCAGGACAGATTGTTCAGCTCAAAAATTATCCACACTGTGTTAAAAACAGCACTGAACACAATGAGCTGTAGAAGCTCACAACCTGATTGTATTTAGCTGTGACTTCATCCTGTAATAACTTTTCCACATGATTCTTCAGCTGAAGGTGTTTTGGTTTGGGTTTTCTCTTGTTCTTTTTTATTATTATTTTATTTTTTTTTACCAACAGAAGTGACAAAATACAGTGCCTTAGTGACTCAGGTTCAGTGCTTGTAAGTAATCAGTTCTGTTGTCTTTTTTCTGGATATGCTTTTGTTCTGTTTATACTAACAGAAAAAGGGTTGCTAAGTTCCTAAGGCAACAATAAAAGTGTGGGTTTTTAAAATCTATTTCTTTCAAAGAATTTTTCACCTTGCCAGTTCAATCTTTTCAGTGTTCAAAATGGCAAGCTCTGTGTGTTCTGTATGATCTTTAAATAATAGAAGATGACATATTCAGGTAGTCCATCACTTTCTTGGTTTACTAAACACCAGATTGCTGACCTTTAACTTGCTCCCATGGTATTCAGTGATATAATGAAAACATATATTCATGATTAAAACACGTGATAAAATTACTCAAAGAAGATCCTGATAGTTCAATAGCTAAAAGAACTGCAAAAAAAGGTATCTACACACTCTTTTTTATGTATCCATCTTTTAGTTTTATGTCTGGAAACTCGGACATGGAATTAAAATCTCCTTAGTATAAATAATTATTTTAAAGAGAAAGACATGAACATCTCAGTCTCCTGAATATTTGCACTGAGTATTAACACAAATATATTTGTACATGAATGTTAAGTAGAGAAATGAAAGGTGTATGATTAATAACAATATGCAAATTTGAAACTAATTTATTGGTGTTATACAAAGGGCAAACTAGGATAGTGTTTGGCCAAATATGTTTACATACTTCATATTTGCATGAGTTTATTGAACATGCAGTGTGAAATCACCCATCTTTGCATAAAATCTGGATAAGCACTTTTTTTAAAGAACAAATTACTCATATTTAAAAGCGTGAACATTTGAGTCTGCTTTCCTACATTTCCTGTACTCCACTCTCATTCTACTTGGGAAGGGGGCAGTGTATCCATCGATGTTCTGCAATACATGATGTACTTTTGCTGTCAGTAACTATGTCAGGACAATATAGCTCCCTCTGTTCGTCTTTTTCAGTGCCAAGTTGTAAAACTTCAGTGTTCCGATTAACCTCGTACATTGGGAGGAGTCTTTTCCCCTGACAACATATTGTTTTGTGTTTTATCAGTAAAATTATAAAGTTCAGGTGGTTTCATGACTGCACTCTGCAAACTCTGAAAAAGACTCAACTTCATCATAAGTGATTTTCCCATTATTAAAAAGTTAGATTCTATTTTTATCTTCCTGCTTCAGTGGAAAATAAATCCTCTTTGGTCCCAGTTTTGAATAAAATATATGAAGAGTATACAAAAATATATTTCATCCTTAATTAGCTGCTTCCTTTAAGTTTTTCGAGGAAGAGTTACAGTTTGACTAAGATCCCTTCCATCTGTCACAATATGCTTGCTTTTATTTTGACTTCCTGTTGCTGTCTTAACAAATATCACATGAATCATTACCGTTTGTTTGCCATCCCTTTCTTTTGTTTTGTTTCTCTTCCTCCAAATGATTAAAACATCAGGTTGAATGAAAGGTTAGAAGTACACTGTGATTCACATTTGCCCCATCTTATTAAAACAAATAAAGCAACCAGTTATATAATTTAAATATGCTTGAGCTATGGCTTGCAGATGCTTTTATCAGCTCTGGGCTGAAGAGGTTGTGTGCATTCGGCCATGCACGTACAACTGTTCTTTGAAAGGGACAAACCTCATTAGATTACAGGTGCCTGGAAATAACTTCTGAGAAAATAGCTGCCATTTTCAATAAAGCTACTTCCTAACAGGAAACACAATTTATTATGTTCTTTAGCACAAGTGAGCAGCTTTTCTTTTATTTAGATAAAAGTAGCCCCATTTAATGTCACAAATGTTTTATTTCTTTTAACCTCTGGGACAGAGGGTGGAGCATAATAATTTTTCACTCTAATATTCTAGCTTATAAAATATTGAGGAAAAGTGTTGCAATGATTCTCAAGTTAGAAGATACATTGTATGCTAACTTAGAAGTTATTTCGTTTACTTACCAAGCCATCTTTTCTTGTACAGAAAGTCAAACATATTTCATAATTGCCTCACCTTGCTAGAACTAAAGTTAGTTTTTAACGGCTGTAGGGTGTGGTGACAGTGTGTACATGCTGAATTTAATACAAAGTCTCTGCTGTCTATAGTGAACACATGGCTGACCCTGGGGATTTTGTGATTTTAAAAGAGGACTCTAAGATCAGGTCAGCTCAGTCACCAGCCATGGAGGTGAACCAAATGGATTTTTATGAGCCAAGAACCTATAGTTTCAATTAAATAAACATACACGTGGGGTTTTTTGGTGGTGGGGTTTTTTTGTTATGTGTGGTAACATGCTCCTTAGAGATCTGAGCTAACACTGCTGTACCCTGGTAAGGATAAGAAAACACACTGAGAATCCATCAGAGCATAGAATCTCTGTTACATAAAAATAGAAGAGAAAGAAAGAAAGAAAGGTTAAAAGAGAGAACAGAAAAACAGAATAGAGACATCAGAGATAATTTCAGAGTCAGAGTTGGTAATAAAGTTCCCATCCTCACTTGTTCAGTTGTGTTCTTATTTATGAGAGAGAAATCAACCTAAAGTAGGTATTCTTTACTCTGAAAGCACAAAGAAATTAATAGATCCACTGCTCAAATACCCTTAAGACCCATTTTGAGTGAAGATCAGCTTATACCACTGGCCAGTGCTTATTTGACAAAATTATGTTAGCGGTAGTCAGGAACCTTAGTGACTGCAATCTAGGCTACTTTGACATAAGGATTCTTGGTTCATGGACTGGCATTTACTGTTCTACAGCTCACAAATTACAATCATATGAAATAGCAACTAATGAAAAATGAATTAAAAATTATCCAAACCTTGATATCCTAACTTTCCAAAGTTCCCACTGAGATCTTGGATCTTATCGCTCACTTTCCTTCTCATACCTTATTTTGCTCTTTTTTCTTTTTAAACCTGGACTCTGTGGGTTTCTTTCTTATTGGCTCTCTGTGTCATGCTACCATATCTTTTAGGTTGGTTGGCTGATTGTTTTCTTCCCCAAAGCTCTTAACCGTAGGAAACACTTTATCCTGTTACTAGGAGAGTTTTCCTCAGTAGACTTTTCTGTGATAGCAATTGGCTGAATTCAGATGTGAGACCAGCTTTGATGTTTTGCAGATTTTCATAAACCCAAAGACAACAGTATGCATTTACGATAATCAGTATGATCACTGTTGCTTTGTTTATTTTTAAAGCAGCTTTCAGAATACAAACTAAAATATCATATGTTTGGATGGTGAACAACCCTAGTGTGACTTACACTGAGTAGCAGAAATACACACATTACCATCTAATGGGTCATTTATTTATCTTCCATCCTAAGACCAAAGTTAACATTTCATTGTAGATTTTTATCACTTTAGAAGGATGCATATTAATAGGAATAATATTTGAGTGGGTTTATATTTTTATCTCAGAAAATGTTGGGCCCATAGAGATACTTGCTACAAGCTGCCCACAGAACGCTGGCATGAATCATTCCCCAGCTGACATCTCTGTGGGAATGCATTTCAAGGCATATGATTTGTTTCAGCATTGCAAACTTTTATGTCAGTTACATTTGTTTGTTCTTTATAACATTAATGACCTTTTAACTACTTGGGCATGTTCTTGTAAAAACCTCAAAATTATTCTTAATTTAAAAGGGTTGATCTAAAACAAATACTCCCTCACTCTGGCTAGAATTTCTGTCACATCAGTCCACAGACAACACCAAATGATATTTAGGAGTAGTGGCATTTTCAGTTTGAGTTACTAGCATGAGTTTGTGTGATCTTGCTGAACACTGCCATTTGCAAAAGAGCAATTAAAACAGATGACAATCTGCTAATCATGCACAGTTTTATTTAGAAATTTAGCAGTGTTTTCCCAGTTTGTGTTTTTGCTTGACTTCCTAACAGTGAAAGTTTTCTGTATTTCTATTGTGTATAACAGTATGTAAATTTGGTGAAACTTTACCACAGGTCAACGATTTTCAGTAGGCTAAAAATATATTCCAAGGTTATAAACATTTTTGGAGAAGATTGTGTGTGTGATGTGTATGATATGTTTGTATGAATAGTATATTCCATATTTGTTTTACATTAAGTTATTTTTATGCACATAGACAAATTCTGCATTTTTTAACAATAGAAAGGAATGCAACATGCGTATGTAATTTAGAAGCTGGTCAGAAGGCAGGAAGCAGAGACACGCTCATGGTTTGGGATTTAGAAGTAATGGCATTTTCACACTGAGGTACAAGGGATGAGCTTGCTTGATTTGCTGATCGTCAGTCACCCTCATGATTTGTAGGTTTTACCTGCGATTTTAACCTTGAAATCATGAAGGCCTGTCAGTGGTAATGCTCCACTGGTATTCAGATAGGAACACTGACTACAACTATAGGTGAAGTGATTCCAGCGTTTTTGGCAACATTGAGAAGTTCCAGTAATTTCAGAAGAACCTCTGAAGAATGAGAATTGAGAGAGAAATGGTTAGAAAGAAGGGAATAGGAATCTGAAAAGGAAAAGGGACAACAATCAGATATATGTATTGTATTCACTCACCCCATTGTGATGCAAGGTTATCACATTTTTCCTAGCATGAGGTCTTCGTATTTCTGAAATGCAGCACTGTTTGCCTGGTGTGCGTTCTTCATGAGTGGCTAAACAAACTTCTCAGCTACACACAGGAGCATACTCGAAGAAAAGTATAGAACCTAAAGAAATTATTTATCCATCTTCTCCTAAACTCCTGATTTGAGAGGTAGTGGGTAATTTCCCAAATACTGTGATTTTTTTTTCCATGTTGGCACTATAGGTTCTAAAGAAAAGGATATTCCTTCTGCACCTCATTCTTTCAAGGCTAATCTTGAGAAAATAAAGGAAATCTTTTACAATTCCTAGCAACTTTTGAACCCTTACTAAGTATTCCTTAATCATTGAACTGCTTTATCTAAGTCATACTATGGCAGGATTTAGTTTAAATTTTATGTACCTAATGCTTGCTGTATTTTCCCATATTAGGGGAGTCAAACACATTAATAGAGAATATATCTGGTTTATAATAAGCCTAGCAATGATATTAGATCAGCTTCTGAGTTCCTATATGGAATTCTAAGTCAATTATCAATACAGATTATTTAATTGCACTTTTAATGGTCCATCATAATAGTTATTTGAGGAACAGGAAGATTTATGCTTATTGTATATATCCTTCATAAATGTTTTAAAGTCATATAAACAAATATCCTCTTACTTTGGAAGGAACATACTTTGTAAAGCTGCCAGTTTCTATTGTTTATCATTGTGTATACAGAATACAGGATCTGATAGCATCTTCCATCAAAAGTGAAAAACCTCCTTATTGGCTTCACTGCCAGATTGGGTCCTTATGCAGTGTAAAATAGGGCTGACTTTTGAAAATGTGCTGCTGTTCTCTGCAGGTTGTTCTTTTTTTTGGCTGCTACATGGATTCCGCTTCTGACAACTGTATTTTTAATTGAGAGTGCATTTTAATAAATATTTTATTTTAAAAGGTATATGGAGACCTAATATAGTAAAATAAAATACAAGTTACTGACTATAGGTTATCGTAACATTTAGGTGTGGGAATTATGCATAACACTCATTAGCAAGTGTGCATTCAGGATAGCCAAAGTGCTGGTATATATGCAGAGTAATTCTCCTACAGAGGTATCCAGACAGCTTTAGTGCTGTAAATGTCTATTGTGTTTATTCAATATGTTTGGGAGAATTATATGCAACTGTAGCCAGTAGTAGCTCTGGCTATCCTGTTCTTAATGCAGGTTTTCTTTTGAGATGGTTTACCAGGCCTTCAGTTTTACCAAGCTCCATTTCAGAGGATCTTTCTTTGTCTCTGGAATTCCTATAAACATTTTGGTTGCTCTTCATGCATCAAGTAAGAATAAAAAGTCTTTAAGTTAAGGCCTTACTCAGTTTCTTTTTCTCTCTTCAGTGCACAAAGACCTTAAGGGACAAAGAGAGTGTGGAAATGGTTCTGAAGCACTCTTAAGTGGTGGGAAAGTTATCATCTACTCTGCCAAAAAAAGCTGGGAACATGAAAAACTGGGGAAAAGGGGCAGGAACATACAAAGACAGGGAACAAAGTAGCAAAGAGGCTACACACCCAAAGTTTGCAAAAGAAAACTAGTAGTGAAAAAGAAAAACCAGAGTCCTCGCAACAGAGCAAGTGATTCTACCAAGTCCTTTTTTTCCCCAGCAGTTATGATAAAAACTAGACAATAAAAATTGGAAAGAGGTGTCCACAAGGGATGAATTTTACAGCTGTATGTGATGTACATTTGTCTGCTTTCAAGTTAAACTTTTCTTTCAAGAATTACAGTAAGCTTGTGGAAGTGATGCCACACATTTCAATGATAGTCAAGCATTTCAAAAAATTCAGCATTCACTCTTACAGGTTTATCTCACACAATTGTTTTCCTTCTATGAATTTTAAAGACTTACTTGGATAGGTTAGACTAAGAAAACCAAAATAGAAAGCAAAACCTCTGAAATCTTATAAATGTTTGCTGATGTCATTTGTAGCAAAATAATGGTTTCATGCAGACTTCAAGAATTGAGATACAGCTTGTACTTCTAGATGCATTATATTCTGAAATATATGTAGTGTTTCATAGTTATGCACTGTGGAGGATGAATTTGTTTCATAATGTGCTTTACTCACAAGAGCAATGCTTTCTATCCTACTGGTTGGAAAACGAAGAAGTTTTTCTGTCTGTTTCCTGTTTATAGAAAAATAAAAATCTTATTTTGTATTGCTATTAGACTGGATGTGTATAAGATGTTCATGTCCCCAGTGAAGAAAAAATTGCTTTATACTTGTAAATTAGGGGAAAATATGTTATGGCAGAATGTTCTCTTCAAGTTTTTCTAGATAACAGTTACTGGCTAGGTTAGCTTATTGTTTCTCATGTTCCCTCTCCATCACACGTATCTCACTTAAATATATGCTTCTCACTTGGGTGGAAAAATGTTGAGAGAGACGTGCTTACATCTTTAACATAGTAATTGTTCAGTTAATCTCATTTATGGGAGAAGGAGGCTATACTTCACTGATAGCGATTAAATATCCTATACTGGGTTCTATATAAATAGCTACAAATGTGCACAATGGTTACATTACATGGTATATTTAACAACATAGCTAAATCAGAAAGTATGAGCTGTGCCTTTAGTGATGGGAGTGCTAACGATTGCATGCAAGAAGATTTTTGCGTGCAACCATGAAGGAAATAATTGCTGTTCAGCACTATTCACTTAAGTTTGCATATCAGTAAAAACACATGCACAGGGGCTCCGCCTACATTCCTAGTGCCCTAGCATATATTAAAGCTTTAGAAGGTGTTACAGTATTCGCAACTTGCAAAGTCTGTGTAATTTTTAACAGTTAATTTGGCCACTGCTGTATGAAATTGCAATGAGGACATTCAGTTTTGCTTTTTTTAAAAAAAAAACAAAACCAAAACCAAACCGAAACAAACAGGAAGCACCGTAGATGGGATTTTACGGATTTATGAGAGGACTACTTCTGCTGAGGTTTTAAATCTTGTGGGTTTTTTCCTCTTTTTGATCCATTGCAGATATAAATGTATAAAGCAAATGTTTGTTTTTCATATTTTAGATGGAAGACTTTATTTGAAAACTACTGTCATGTATTGAATTTTTCCTGCTGAAGATACCTGTGCTACAGTAAAGGACTTTCCAGTAAGACATTGGCTTATAAGAAGTTCTGTGGAAACCAAGAATTTTCAAGGCAACTTCCTCAACTTCATTTATCAATTTTCTTCAAAAATGTAAAGAATTCTGCAAGAGTGTCCTCCTTTGGTTATCTCCTGTGGCTCGACCCAGAGACCTAGAGAATGTTTGTAAATGTACAGTAGCACTCTTCTTACAGTGAAAATCTGCATCTCTGCGCCGGACTATTGTATCCAAAATTACAGGCGGGTCAGAACAAGGCTGAGTGTTCCCTTTTTCAAGGAATGCGGACTCTGTCCTCCTCTGATGATTCTGTATTTGAGCACATCAAATGATCCTTCCAGCGGTGTCCAAGTACACTTACAGACTGTTATATCATACTGAAACCAGCAAGACAGCTCAGAAATGAACTCATAGAGGGCATAAGAGGATTCTTATTAAAAAAAAAAAAAGGAAAAAAAAAAGTAAAAGAAAAAAATTGATACATTCAGTTTTCAAACTATGATCGTGGGTTTTCTTCTAAAGACATTTTTTCCACATGCTTTCCAAGAGACCAACACATGTATGTTAGACTACATTAAGTGAAATGGAATTTTGTGTAAGTGAAAAGAAATGCTGAATGTAAACAAACTGTTTTACTGTTCACGAAGTCTCTTTTCCTAAAATAAAAAAAATACAATAAAAAGAGTAATAATTTCTCATTGTAAACTGGCAGGGGTTTATGAAATAAAAGACTTTGCTTCTTATCAAACTGTTGGTCACATGTACAGTATATAACACAAATCACACAAGGAAGGTATTATGTATGCAGTAGAAATCTAGAGTTTAGGAAATGAAAATTTTAGATAATATTGTTTTGTCACCCTGTTGGTCAGAAAGACACCTTTCTAGTTTTAACGCATGCAGGCATGTAAATATTTGTCCTGGAGTCACAGTATTACTGAATGAGATCTTAAGCATCTGGTAACAAGTCAGAATTCTGTATCAGCCACTTTTATTTGTATATTGAGCCCTGGTTAGTGCCCTGATTAGTGCACTTTTAAGAATGGACTGTGGCTGAGCAGCAAGTCAAAATGCCAGAAATATTTTTATATGTTAATGTCATATTACGTCAATGTTGCTAAAAAAAGAAAACCTAACAAACACTTGATGTATCAGTCCAATTCCACGTAGAACTGAGTGATACAGTTGAAGTCTATTGTCCCTCCCACCTTGTCTAGAGATGGGTGGTTATGTGTTACTTTCACTGTCTTTATGAAAGCTACAATATGTGTTTTCACCTTTGTGCTGATAACTGGAAGTAAGCTGCAACACAGTGCTTATTACATTACTAAATTTATGTTCTTTGCTTTGCGTACTTTTGGGTTACCCCTTTAAAGACTGATTTTGTGAATCAGTGCTGTTACTGTAAGTTGTGTGATTATGCTTTCTTCATCTAATGTTTTATGCATATAAAATATTATTTATTACATGGAAACATATCAAAACCTTAAATGTCTAAGATGCCTAACTTAAAGCAAATATTTCTTTAAAAATAGTTCTGATTGGATATTAATGTTATTTTGTCAAAAAAAGAAGAAAATCTAATGTTTTGTAAACTCTAGCACTGAGCTTCTATAGTTTGTAGGTCTTCCTTGCAATACTGGTACACATTTATTTTGTGCAGTTCATATTTACTCCACCACAATCCTTTTTTAACAACAGAAAGATGTATATACAAGTTCGCATCACGGTAATTTTTTTTTAAGAAATATTGAGCAATATTTTTCATTAAATATTGTTACCTAATACTTTGTAGCGATGTTATTTTCTAACCATGATTCTTTCATAAGTTTCATAGTTGCTTGAACACATATGGGATTCTGTACTCCAGTTTTTTCATATGCAGTCTTTAAAGGGTTAACAGCTGTAAAGTTAGATGGATTTGTGGCAAGCTTTTGAATCATTCATATCTGAAAGAGAATTAAAAGCCTACAACTGAAATATGTAGTAGCATCTACCATTGCTCTGCTCCTTGCATAGAGTCACCTGTAAGTAGGTTTAGTAGTTTTACAGTATATACTTTCAAGACCTTTGGGAATGTCTCAGTGTTTGGCTTGGTACATAAATGGAAATGTTAAGGATTAAGGGGGAACCAATTTATAAGCTGGATATTTAGAAAGAATCTTGCTAAAACCAGTGTAAATACTACGGATCATGAGATGTTACCGTAAGTTGAAATTTTTGCCCCTCTTTAGTTTTACAGGTTTTGGGTTGGTATTTTGTTTTGGGGTTTTGATTTGAATTTTTTTTTTTTTTGCATAGATTATGAAGAAAAGTTGTGCTCATGTTATTGTTTATATGCTTTTGTAATCTTAAAGATATTAATGTCTAGTTGTTCTATATTATAACCACATTTGCGCTCTATGCAAGCCCTTGGAACAGAACATACTCATCTTCATGTAGGACCTATGAAAATTGTCTATTTTTATCTATATATTTAAAGTTTTCTAAAAATGAAAAAAGGTTATTACGAATTTTGTTGTACAAAATCTGTACAAAAATCTGTTTTTACATCATAATGCAAGAATTGGAAATTTTTCTATGGTAGCCTAGTTATTTGAGCCTGGTTTCAATGTGAGAACCACGTTTACTGTTACTGTATTTAATTTTCTTTTCTTTTCAACAATCTGCTAATAAAACTGTCTGAAATCTCCCTGCGACTTTATTTACAGTTCATCTTTATTAAATTTTCTGAAATGTATAACATCAGAGGAATATTTACTTTCTAATGGGAGGCATCTAAAAACAACATAAGTCAGCTCTTTGTAATGTGAGGAGAACAATGCTGAATGATTTTATTTAATGTGCAACTGCTTCTCTCTCTAATATGAATTACTGTGGTGAAAAACATCATAAAAGCACACTCTGTGGTTATTGTTTAACAAGCAGATTTTCCATATTTTTTTTTCTTGCCAGCTAAGCAAACTGCCCCCATCTACATGATTTATTTATGTACATTTCTCAGTTTATGAAGCTGTTATTTGTACCTTTTTCCTTTATATTGTGATATTCCCATGATTCTTATTTCACAAAGCTTTGTGCTGAATAATGTAAAGTGGACACATTGATGGAACAAAACATATTATTCCCCTAACTACAAAAATGCAGGGGTAATCCAGTTGATTTTGTCTCAAATTCCCTTTGCTTCATAAAATGTGTTTAGAAACTTTGGCATCCTAATACATTTTTTAACAAACAGCAACTATTTAAGCATTTAAACAGGCATTTGGAGAAAGAAATAGCTCTGGCTGAGCATATCTTTAGGTGGTATTGTGAGGGGAAAGAAAAAAGGTGACTTTTTTTTTAAGGTAAAGATGGATATTTAAGAACAAATCCGGAAGTAAGATATTTCTGCTTACAGAAAGTTGAGAAGTCAGAGATGTATGATTCATTTTGAGTATTCCCCCTTCTTGCCCCACCTCGCCTGGCCTTGCCTTTCCTTATCTTCCCTTCCCTTCTCTTTCCTTCCTTTCTGAGCCAGACCTATATGAATGCTTCTGCTTTCTTGGGCCAGCCTGGTTCATTTTCCCTAGATGGCCTGGGGACTGCGCGTCTGACGCTATCAGGCTTTCTATGTTCTGGCAGGTTATTGTTGCTGGCTAGTTCATTAGGATTTTGGCTAGCTGTATATAGGGCAATTACAATCTCCTTCCATCTGCATTAAAATGTCCTGCATATCTATGTTAGTAAGCATCCCAGCTATGCCATAACCAGTTTCCCTGGTAAAATTGTTAATCTCTTAGTCCAGCTCATGCTCAAAGAATAATCTCTACAGGAACAGACTAGCAACATAACTGAGTGTTTTTAAGCAACCTGAGAAATAGTTTCCTTGTGCAGGAGGGAACTTACCCTCACAGAAGTTTCACCCTTTCGCCATTGATAAATCATTGCTTTATCCATTCACAGTAGCTGGGATTTAACAGGGCTGATGTTGGATGGGACAATAGCTAGTCAGATGTTGGTATACCTTGTTATGGTAAAACTAAGCTCTGTCAAAGCTCAAGTCAAAACCAAGAAGAGGTAGGCCTGTACATGTCTTGCCTGTAACTTAGTATTAGGGTATGGCCAGATCCTGGAGAAGTTTAGAGTCAGTAGCTAGAAGCCCAAGTTTTAGGAAAATCTCTGAGGAACTGACAGACTCAACTGAGGAAGATTTTTTTTTTTTTTCTGCTGTGGATAGAAATTTAAGGTTGGGTTTTGACCTGAAAGATAAACCTCTTTATTTGTTGAAGGTGCTATAAATTCTTGAAATTTGCTTCATTTGTTATTTGCTTATGTGTTACTTGACACAAGACTGTCCAATAAACAAAGCCTGAGGCCAAGATTTTCAAGCGTGACTGCTGATTACAGATACTTCTAGTTCTGTTGGCCGAACTTCAGACATTTTCCATGCCTTTCATAAAATACAGTGTCCTAGCTTAAGGGTTCTGTGAAACTTACTTCTTCACTAGCTGCTGTCTCACTCATCCACAAGATACTGAGGAATTTTTTGGTGTACCTTTGCTGAGCAGAAGCTCACCTTCATCAATGATGGTGGTTCCACTAGCATCAATATCACATCATTTCAGGAAGAAGATTATTCTGTGAAAAGCTTCATATTGGAAGGAAGAGGAAACAAAGACTTTGTGAAGTTCAAGCTCTTAAAAGGAGTAAGTTAGAAATAAAAAAAATCTAGGCATTCAGAGTACTTGGAAGCTTTGCAAATGTTCTTCCAAATGGCAAATACTGCTATGCAATTTGGGAGAATTTGCACATATTCTGTGGATAAACATGATTTCTTCATCCAAATTATAGTAGCAATGGTTGTCATAGTCCAGTGATTTGGTTAATTGATCCTCTAAATTTGGATCATAAAGACAGAGCCAGATTCATCTTGCTATATACAGCAAAAGGACAAGAAGAAACAGATAACGGTTGCAACAAAGGACACTCTGACTGGATATAACGGGGGGGTGGGGGGGTGTGATGAAATCGAAATGAGAGTGATGAAGCACTAGAACAGTTTTCCCAGAGAAGTTCTGGAATCTTGGAGATTTTCCAATCTGAGGTGAGCAAGACCCTGAGAAACCTGATCTAACTTTGCCCAGTTTAAAAAAGGTTAGCTTAGTTGACCTTCAGAGGTCCCTTCCAACCTCATGGTTTTATGATTCTAGAACTACAGAAATTATACTCATGATGCCCTTGTAGGCATAATACTCTCTGTATCCAGTTTAGCAAGGAGCAAAATTTTGTCCTATAAATAGCAGTTACCACATCTAGAATAGGAATTGCTGGGATGTGTTTAAGGATTCACAGCTTTTTAATCTTTCGTATCAGGAGGCCATAAGAAAGCTGCATTAGCAGCAAGATATGAAAGAAGATACAGAAAGTGAATACAGAGAGGGGAAAAAAAGCACTTATTCTCGTGCAGATATAGTTAGCTAATAAGAATGGAAGCTGTAACTTTGTCAATCAGTTCTCAGACCAATTCTCTAGCAATAAATAAATAAAGAGTGAAGTGACTGGGTAATATGATGATACAACCACCTCCCTGGGCAGCCTGTTGCAGTGCTTGATAACGCTTTCAGTGAAGAAATTTTCTCCCCTGGTACAACTTGAGGCCATTTCCTTTTGTCCTATCACTTGTTACTTGGGAGAAGAGACCAGCACCCACCTCTCTAAACCCTCCTTTCAAGTAGTACAAGTATATTTAGCTAGAGCTCAGTCCTAAAGCATTTTGTAAGTAAAAAAGATCTTTTGCTTTGGGGGTGCCAATTACTGGGTGAATTGAAAAGTAGGGGAAGAAAAGGAAAGCAGGCTAAGAATGAGGCTGCAACAGAATTTCAAATAGAACATAGGGTTGGTGGAAAAGAGGAGATTTCAGCTGTCAAGAGGGAAGTAAATAGTGGTCCAATAAGGAGAAACTGGATTGTAAAGATACTCTTTAGAAAGATCTGGTAAGATATAGATGCAGCAAACAAACATATTTGACAGGCTTCTGGGCAAGCAGATATTGTTTTCAATTCCATTTAGAAGCAACTAATAACCATTTGGCTTCTGTTCTCTGTGACCAAACTGATGATGCAGAATCTGGCTTTCCTGTGATGGGATGATATATTGGAAGCCAGAAATAAGTTTCCACATGGATCTCTTGAACAATCTGAACTCAATTTAACAATTGAAGAGGACAGAGATAAAGTATTACCTTCTTTGTGAGCTGATCAATAACAAGCACACCTCTGGGAAACAGATGCTAGTATTGCTCTTTGAAGCCATTTCAGTGGTAGAAGCTGAACAAGTTCACAGGCCACCTTACACAGAACTTACAGACACAGTAAATAATAATAAGAAAAGGCTCTAATTCTCAGTTTCTTCCACATGAGATCTTATCCTACCTGCCTCTGGCTCAAACCTCTACAGCAACTGTAAGCGTATACATGGCATCTGGTAAGAAGATACAACTCAAGTGGTGAATTAAGGGTTGAAAAAGAAATCTCTGTCAAAAGTGGAAGCAAGCTTTAGACAAACATGGAGAAAAAAGGTAACTGAAAAATATTATGGTACAAAATTATTCAGTGGATTTCAGAATGTAAAACACTCAAAGGAAACTCTAGCAGCCTCCATGTACCTAATTCAAAACCGTAATAAATAACCTGCTTTTTTAAAGTATGTAAAGCTTACTAAATGTTTCCGTGACTGCCTTGAATGTTCCTTGGGCACTAATAATGATATTTCGGTTGCACTTTGAAGGACCTAGATGCCTAGCTCTGGCATATCCTCCTCTTTGGAGCTGAAATCAAAGGTGAACAATGTGTGCTCAGAAATCTGACCACATAACTAAGCAGAATCATTGAAAAGAAGGAAATATACAGCTGCTGATCACAACCATTTCCACAGTTTCACAACCCAAGACTCCAGTACACCATATGCCTTGCTACTAGGCTGAACAATGTACTCTTGCTCTTTGCTCCCATTCCTTCTTCCCCATGTCATCAAGCTGAAGCTACTTAGTGTTAGCACTCTACTGGTATAGAAGAGAGGGAGTGTGAACACACTGAGTGTAGGAAGCAAGCTGAACTGCTCTCCTCACACTTTCTTGGGAAAGTATTCCTATCATTTGCCTTGAGAAGTGCACAGACCCGGTGTCCTGTAATTCCTGTTTCTTAAAAGCACACTAGAAGTGTATCTATATTAGCAATTTTACTTGAAAAAAGGGGCCTCTGAGCATGAATTTGCCTTGCGTCTGCACTTGTGGTGTGCACTGAAGCTTGTAAAGCAGCTCCTTTTCCTGGTGGGACCTAGTTATGTAAAAGGATACAATCTCAATTTTGCCATTTGCAATGGGGACCCTAGGTCCCTTAGCAGTTGCTGCCCTGTATAAGCCTAGGATTGGCAACTGGTGGAAACTTCGCTGCTGGTAATGCCATGGTGAGGTCATGCAGTCCTAGAACTGTAAGAGATTGCATCATATCATATTGTACTCCTTCTCGCCTTGCACAACAGCAGTCAGCAATGAAAACATATACAGTGGCTGGAACTGATGGTCTCTGAAATGCATTGCCTCCAAGAGGTCAAATAAACCCTACTGAAGTTCAGGTGTCAAATGGAGCTGACAAATCAGAGCAGGTAGATGGGGCTTTGGTTTGAGTGAGGCTTTTGAACAGGCCGTGAGGGGACTGAGGAGACGTCTAATAAAGTGGTAAATTAATGGCATTAGGGATATTGTGCTTTAGCATACCTAACCTTCTTTGTATAAATTATGATTAAATTAATCAAATATTTGTTGATTCAAAAGAGTTTTTTCTTTTTTTTTTCTGCCAGTTGCTACTTGAGTGGAGACAGATCATGATAATAATGACTAGTGCTTTTCCTTTTAATTTACTAAGCCACTATCAGCATACAAAAATATTATATTTGAGACTCTATGAAGAGTGTATTTTGTTGTGAGAACAATATCAGGCACTTACCTTAGGACCCCAGTTGACCCTGGACCCTCCTATTATACTTGCATGGGTAGATGAGTTGTACAATGAGTTTTCATAATAGTCTTTAGTTCTATGTTATATACAAGTTTAAAGCTACTTCAGCCTTTTAATAAATGCTGCACATTCTTCTAAGCGGTGGTCATTAAAGAGAGTGCCACTATATCATTCCTTTGTATTTAATTTTGGGCAGAAACAGCAAACTGTGTTTTGAACAAGGTTTATTCATTTTTCAATATAAGTAATTTCTAATCTAAGCTGGGCGAGTTCAATTTAAATTATTGTGCGAATTGTCAGTGAGATGCTTTTATTTGAATCAGCAAGCATTTGTCCATGGTAAACGAGCATCCAGCAAACAAGAACATTAGTACCAGGGGATATCATCTTTGAAGCTGCAGTTTCCTTTTGTGCACTGTTGTAGAGAAGAGGAGTTAGTCACAAAGTCCAAGTCACATACACCCTGTAGCTGCATGCCTGGAAGCATGAAACC
>JAVSBS010009485.1:17435-51256 GCA_033124195.1 Coracias cyanogaster
AATCCAAAAGAACCTGCAAATGTTGCTGTAAATAAACGGTTATTATTTGTTTCCCGATTTGTGTCTGTCACACATTCAGTGCTGGCCTCACAAGACCGGACTTATTCCCCCGTTTTCACAACAACTGTGAAGATTCTTCAGTTTTAAAAGTTATATTTTTCTTAACTAGTGTTCCATTCAGTGTAAAAGATCTTCTTTCTGCTTTGATTTTCAACCGGTTCTTCTGTCATTGTGTGCAAGGAATAAAGTTTAACAGGAATGTGGGTGAAAATAGAAGTGCTCAGGTTCCACCAGTTCTTCTCCATTTTGCTCTTTTAACTCAATGACACCCTTTTAATACTTTTTTTTTTTTCTAGATGGTATAATTTCTGAAATACACATTAAAAAAATCTTATGTGGTTTCTCATATTTGATTAGGTTTTAGCAGTGCGATAACTAGGGATTCTTAGTCTGCAGACCACAGAGAGCTCAAGAGATACATCTGCTTGGCTGACAGAATATTTCTGTCAGCCTCCTCAAAGGCAGAAGAGGAGATAGCAATGACTGCATGAATCACTTTAGCAGCAGCCACAGCTGATCCTATCTGCCATTTCTCTCTGAGTCAGTGCTTCACCTGCTAACCATACAATCCCCTGTAGTTCTTCTGCATGTATGCAATAAATCCAACACTCACAAAGAAACAAAATGTCTACATGTACAAGGCTTTGCTTACATCTTGTGCTTCCAGAATACGCTGATTTTTATGAGCACATGCAAAACTGCTGTTCTTTATATATTCAGTAAACTAGAGTTTTCCAGGACATGAAAAATGCAAGTGACCTATGCAAGTCAATCACCCTCCTTCTACACAGCAGGACATCCTAGAATGCGGCACAGATTATAGACCATGGCCTTATTTTGATCTTAACAAAACACTGCCAACAACAACAAAAAAAAAAGCGCCAAAAAAACCAACCACAAAATCTTAAAATAAACAAAAAGATTCTAATTATTCTTTCAGGTTCATATCACAGTGTCCTGGTTTGGCCAGGATATGGTTAATTTTCACCAGAAGTTGGGAGCTATGTGATACCATGCTGATGCCTGGTGAAGCCATGAAGGTGAACTGGTACCTCTATGCAGTCAGGGCATTTGTTAGTGGTGTCACCCCATCTATGGGTGAAACAGGGGAAGAGTCTTTTGCAGTTTTGGAGAATTTTGACTATCCTTGGGACATCCAAACCAGCATGGTCTCAGTGCTGTGCTTTCTAAATATCTGCCAAATCCTGTTTAGGGTTATACAGTCCTTATCCAACAATATCACCCAGAGACCTGCCCTGCGGCTGGATAGTTATGAGTGCAAGGTGTGTGGGAGAGCGTGGGCAAGTGCCTAGGTCAGTGGTCACCCCCAATGTTTGGAGCTTCAACTCCTGAGCAAGTGCAGAGCCCTAATAAACTAGTAAAGCATTTAGAAAAAGTGTGTTGTCAACCTGGCAAATCCTGGAAGACACAAAGTTGTTCAAAGGAAGGGACTCCTCTACACATCATGCAACAGGTGCCACATGGAGTAAGTGGGTGTCACTGATAACACAACGGGCTCCAATAGGGAACCCCACTCGTCCAGGAATATTGGAGGTGATCATGAACTGACCAGAGGGCAAAGATTTTGGTATGTCAGCAGAGCAGGAGGTGACACATGCTAAGGAGGCCCCACCACACAACAAGCTGCCAGAGGAGGATAAGACCTGCCCCCTGTTCCCTGATGGGTCCTGTCACATTGTGGGAAAACAATGGTGGAAGGCTGCTGTGTGGAGTCCCACACAACAAGTTGCTGAAGCTACTGGGGGAATAGGGTGAATCGAGCCAGTTTGCAGAGGTGAAAGCTATCCAGCTGACTTTGGATGTTGCTGACCGAGAAAAGTGGCCAAGGCTTTACCTCTACACTGACTCATGGATGGTGGCAAATGCTCTGTGGGGGTGGTTGCAGCATTGGAAGCAGAACAACTGGCAGCACAGAGGGAAACCCATCTGGGCTGCTGGATTATGGCAGGATATTGCAGCTCGAGTGGAGAACTTAGTTGTGAAGGTGTGCCATGTGGATGCCCACTTACCCAAGAGCTGGGCCACTGAAGAACACCAGAACAACCAGCAGGTGGACCAGGCTGCTAAGATTAGAGTGGGTCAGGTGGATTTGGACTGGCAGTGTAAGGGTGAATTATTTCTTGCCCGGTGGGCCCATGAGACCTCAGGTCATCAAGGAAGGGATGCAACATATAGATGGGTGTGAGATTGAGGGGTGTACCTGACCATGGACACTATTGCAGATGTCATACACAAATGTGAGATGTGCTGCAATCAAGCAAGCTAAACGGTTAAAGTCCCAGTGGTATGGAGGATGATGACTGAAATATAAGTACAGAGAGGCCTGGCAGATTGACTACATCACACTACCACAGACCTACCAAGGCAAGCACTATATGCTTACAATGGTGGAATCGACCACTGGATGGCTGGAAACATATCCAGTGCCCCATGCCACCCTCCAGAACACCATCCTGGGCCTGGAGAAGCAGGTCCTGTGGCGACATGGCACCCCAGAGAGAATTGAGTCAGACAATGGGACTTATTTCCAGAACAATCTCATAGAAGCCTCGGAAGAAGAGCATGGCATTGAGTGGGTCTATCCCATCCCCTACCACACACCAGCCTCTGGGAAAACTGAACAATGTAATAGACTGTTAAAAACCACACTGAAGGCAATGGGGGGTGGAACCTTCAAGCACTGGGACACGCGTCTGGCAAAGGCCACCTGGTTGGCAAACACAAGAGGATCTATCAATCGAGCTGGCCCTGCCCAGTCAAAACTGCTACGTACTGTAGTTGGGGATAAAGTCCCCGTAGTGTGCATGAGGAATGTACTGAGGAAAACGGTCTAGGTGAGTCCTGCTTCAGGCAAAGACAAACCCATCTATGGGATTGCTTTTGCTCAAGGTCCTGGGTGCACCTGGTGGGTGATGTGGGAGGATGGAGAGGTCCGATGTGTACTGCAAGGGGACTTAATTCTGGGTGAGAACAGATGGTGAATTATATTGTATTTTGTTATTTGTTAAATGGCTGCCGGGAATGATGTAGATGGTATAGAATAAGGGGTGGATGATGTCCTGGTTTGGCCAGGATAGGGTTAATTTTCACTAGGAGTTGGGATGGAGCCACAGCTGGGCCAAGCCAAATGGAGCCAAACAGAGCTGAGCTGAGCAGAGAGCCACAGCTGGGCTATTCAATACCATGCTGATGTCATGCCTCCTGACCCGAGGCATGGGCAGTCCGACTTCCTTTGCTCACGCAGCAACAGTGCAACTCGCTCGCTTTGTCTCAAGCCGATCCCTGCGCTCTCAGTCGGTACACTTTATATCTCGTGTTTTGTACATTGTTATCACTGTTGTTATTCCTGTTGTTGTTGTGAATGTTGCTTTCACATTGCTGCAGTAAATTCTCCTTCTGTCAACCTGCAGGGCTTGTACCTTTCTCCCTCTGCCATTTCTCCCATCTGAGGTTGGAGGGCCAGTGGCCACGTGGTTTGCATCCCGGCAGGGCCTAAACCACCGCACAGAGAAAATTGAATGAAGTCAGAAGTTTCCGAGTCATGGAAATGTGGTCACTCATATAGCTGTGTTGCTAGAATGGTCCCTGGCCAAGTGATGGCCTGTGCCAGCTAGCTGTGCTGCAGACAATTCAGGGGGTAGTGCAGCAGCTAGCATGGGTCAGGCTAACTTCACTATAGAGAGTATTGCATAGAAAGATTGCACTATACTGTTTGTACACAGGGTTACTGAACTTCAGTGATTACATTTAATTTACCAGTATATATCTTGCTTTAGCTTACAACCTACACAGGATTGCTTAGTTGTACCATATCACAAACCACCCCTGACCCCCAGTTACATTCAAAATGCACTGCTATCATTTAGGTCTAGTTGCCTGCTCCTGCTGCCATTGTGAATCGTACTTTCATATTTCCAGACTCTACTTCCCCAGCTGTCCCTTTATTCATCCCTAACCTAATTGTCTTTTAAATGGCTGACTTTCACTGTAGCTAATCAGGCTACAATGTGGCTGAGTTTTTTTCTACTAGGTGGACATGTTCCCAATTCACTGTGTTTGAGTGCCACTCGCCAGGACTTGCATGAGCAGTGAAGGGATCTTTCAGTAAGGAAAGGGATCCTCAATTTGAGATTTCTTTTCAGATACCCCTAGTTCTCCTTAAAATCAAGATCCGCCAGAGAATGAATTACTGATGTGGAAGAAGCTTTAAGTGTTAAGTAAAATTTTCATGAGGAAGTGCCTTTTTCTCCTGAATTTCTCCTGAAATGAAAAGAATTCTTAATTACCTACATTTACGCACCCTCCTGTCTTGAGATTTTAATCTTTTTTTATTATTATTCATGTCTTTCTAATATTTTTCATTCATTTTTTTGTGTGTGTGTGTGGTTGCATTCAAATACATATACTGGTCAGGTTCCTGTTTTGAACTCTTGAGACACTCTTGAGATACTGTGGTGAGAGTTATAGCCATATATTGCTCAGTCCCAAGAGGATGACAAGTGACTACTGATAGGAAGGTGTCCATGCTTTTCTGAAGGGTGTGATCCCCTTTAAATCCCAAGACCTGGGTAATAGCATGAAAATTGAGCCTACCAAGTAGGAAAAAAAGCAGGCGGCATTTTTTAAAGCAGTTACTAATATTTTCTGATGTTGTAGCGCTAAGAAGTTTTAATAAACACATACCTATTTAGTTTGTCAAAGGTAGAGTTTGGTACATACTGGGATTTTCAAACTGCATTGGTTATCCATTTAAAATTTCAGTGAGCGCTTGCACTTTTTAAAAATCTCATGAAATGCTTAGTTGTAAAATCCCTTGAAGTGCTTAGTTGCATCCTACATCAGTTACATACCTTCAGAAATCTGGCCTCTAGAGGTGAAAGAATCTTGGACAATGGCCCTATTGTTAATCATTATTTCCAGTATAATGTAACAAATGTTCTAACCTTGAAAGGAGGCAGGGGAGTAAAACCCTAGGCCTGCCTCCTTATCCTTTTTCCTTCCAGCTTTTATTCTTTTACAGCTGTAGCAGTACAAAGCAGCTACAACTAAGAATATGAATCATCGTTGCTCTCATCATTAACATAATGCCCATGTGTAGATTTATCTGCAGACTTCCAGTTTGATAAACTGTTGGCATGTAAATATTTCCTTGAAGAAATTCCAGTCCAGCTGCTTTTGTTTACAAATCTATCAATGGTTAACACCATAGAATGTATTTTGCCAGTATCTGAATTATAATTACAACTTGTTTAATTGTGAATGAATTATAAAAGAGGAAGAAAAACTAAATAATAAATATTTTGCAGATTTTGGAGCCATGCCAGCTTTGCCTGCATTAATTTTGAAGATGTGAGGACTTAGGCTTGTAAGTCTCCATTCTACTATTCCTTCTTACTATTTATTTGTTCAGTTAATTGTGCAAGAAGCTCTTTCTGAATAATTATTTCATTGTACTTATTTTCTCTTCAGAGGTTCTTCTGCTTATTCCTTGTTTTACTTCTTGACTTTTGCTTGATCATTCTATGCATTTAATTAAGAATTGGTTTTGATACACCAGTCACAGTAACATCTAAACTGACCTGAATACTGAGTATTTGCAAGTTATAAAAAAAATTTTTGAGATGCAGGATCAAAGAAGCTCTGGAATTTCACTTCTGTTTGGCAGCAGGTTATTGGCTTTGCTTGTTGCTGTTTTGACCAGAGATGCAGAGAGACGTGCTTTGAATTTATTGAATTTTCACTGGTTTGTATAATCATTTGTTACAACTTAATTACAATTCAGTACAATTTGCATGGATCAGCTCTGGAGACAGACTATGAAATTTATTATCCATAAATTAGGATAGCTAAAAGTTAGACTTGAGCTACATATTATAGAACTATTTATAGCCTTTAGACAAAATACACACTTCAAAAGAATAAATCGTTTGTTACCAAACCTTGACTGCCTATTTTAGGATTAGATGAATCACTTGTGAAAGTGACTATGTGAAAGTGACTATTTGCCTTTGTTAGTCAATGAAAGGGTATATTTTGGCCAGCACTTATGATAGCTAACTGAGATAGTGAGTCTCATGGCAATCATGAATTTTTTATTTCTATATTGTTCTTTAACATTCAAAGCTATAAAAGCATGTGGAAGGCTCGTGGTTTGTCTTCATGGAAAGAGTTTCTATATGTTATCAGGAATAAGTAATGACAACAGAATTAAAATTTTCTATTTCAGGTAGAACACACTGACAGACTTATTCAATTATTTTTTTCTCAGTTTGCGTATACTGTCTATATGTGTTATAGATACTCTATTACAGTTTCAATGTATCAAGGAGTGTATGTTAGATCACGTTTAGACTTGGAAGTCACATGGTGGCCTAGAGGCTCTTGAAATGGCATCCATCTCCCCCTCTACCCCATGGTACTGTTTTAATGGTACCACTCCCCATAAAACTGGCTTAGACAGTTGTTTCACTGGACTGAAATATATTATTTATGTTTTCTATCAAAAATAATCAGCAGCCTTTCTTTTAGCTACTCATGTATGGAATCAGATGTTGAGTGTATAGTCTTTTAATTTTGTTCCTATTTATTGAAGTTAAAGTTCTGAAGGTTTGGTTATTAGCAATAACAGTTAGAGATTAAATCTGTTCAGGTACAATATCAATTAATTCAATCATTCTTAAAGCCATTAGAAAATATTTAGCTATATGATTCATTGACTTTCCACATAATCAGACTATGAGTTAGATGACTAAACACAGTGGGCTGACAATGTGAATGATAAATTCGTTCAGTATTTTTGATGTATTTCATCTTTCTCTGGTACATTATAAAAAAATGAAACTTTGTCCATAACATTTAGAATATCTCTTGTAAGTAGTTGCCCTCTAGTGCCAGCACTCATTTCTATTCATAGATAATGGGGCAATACTTACACTTTGGAAGGCAATATTTTTTTCCTCAATTTGTAATGGAGTCAACTAATGTCATGTCCATAATAGGAAGTAAATAACATGCTTTGACATGAATGAACACTTCAGGCAATCGTTAAAATAACTGAGGATGGTGGAGACTTAGGAAGAGGAAGAGAAATAGTAGGAGAGCTGCAACTTCAATCATTGACATCTCCAACATCTTGGTTTGCTGAATGCATGGTGCTTGTGGTCTGGAAGTGAATCCATCTGATGGGACAGGAAATTGTTCATTTGACTTTCTTGTAAACTCTTAGCTCCTTCTGGGGGATATATAAAAAATAAGAATAACATTGTGAATTCTTATCACCAAAACAGAAAGATCTATTCAGAAAAATGCCTCTAAAATGGCATTATGTCATTGGGAGAGCTGGATTTGGCTGTTTTGCTTCCACAAATGATTAAAATTTGTTCAGTTAACAAATAAATTGAATATGAGTGCTTTCTTGCCAATTCAACCAGGTAAATGAGAGCTTAGTGGTTTTTTGTTGGTTTTTTTTTTTTTTCAAAGCACTATTAACAAAATTCGGCAATAAGAGTTTACTAAACTATCCTGTAGGTCATGTGTGATTATTAAAATAAGCTAACTCAGTCTCTTGTACTGATTTTTCAGCAACACCACAAGCAGTAAGCCTTTTCTACTTTTTAAATGACTGTGAAAGGAAGGATGACATCTGTGGAAAGCAAAGGTCACATTGGAACAATCCCTTTAAATCCTGCTAACCCTTAAATGTACAGAAACCTATACAGATGAGTTCATGCAAGGGCTTCCCAAATGAATATTTTAGGACTTAACAGTTTTTTCTTCTAGTGTAACTAATGAAAAGGTGAAAATTCAGGATTTTTTTTTCCTGGGGTTTTGATTTTGCTTACCGGATTCATTTACTACACTATGTCTTCTCACCTCTTCTTCAGCGCAATGGATTATAGTTCTTCATTTCACTCTGGTCTTGGTACAAGGTCCCAAACTCTGAGGCACTGGGTAAAGATGGGCCTAAATTTGGATTGAAATTCACATTTAAGAAATCATGGAAGCTGTAATTTTCTGGTTACATAAAACTGCTGTTATTATGGGTATCTAGAAAATTAGATAACAGATTACCTGGATATGAAAAATTATCTAAAACTACCTCTAGAACTTTTGGGGATGAAATATACAATCAGTTTTACCTATAACTTCTAGCCTTAATGCACCCTCATAAACAAAATGAAAATATCGGATAACAAAGGGACTTTTCATTATCCCTTCACTAGCTCCCTTAAGACTTTATTTCCAGGCTTCGGCCCTCTGTCTTCTGTGTGTGATGTAGCTATGTGTGAATACTGCTGATTGCATTGTGAGATTGCAGATGATTAAAAAAAGAGTGTAGTAGGAAGTGAGATTTACCTTTTGACTTATCTTCTATCTTCTCCATCTGCTGTAATACTTACTCACACACACACACACATACATGCACATGCACACGCACTTTACTTTCCAAGTGCGAAGTGATTTTGGTGGTGAAAATGAGTGAAACTGATCTTGCCAAGAATAATCTCTCCCTCCTTCTCCATTTCCTTTTTGCGAGCCTGTCTAAGCCCTGAGCTGACATTGAAGGTGATGCCCACAACTTCTATTTGAAATCCTGCTCCAGCAAACTTAGAGATAAATTCTGTTTCCTTTCAGAGCCCAAGGAACAAAGCCACACTGGAATGCAAAGTCACAGTGTTTCATACTTCCTTTCTGTTGGAAGGAAGAAAACTGATAAGGTTTCTCTTGCTTCTGTAGTGTAATTCACCCAAGGAAAAACTGTATGTTCTAGAGTGTGCAGAGGACCCAGAAGCCTTTGGCTAGAAATAAAAAAATAATTTATGGACCAAGTCTCTTTTTTGAGCCATGTAGTGATACTAGGTACCACGCTACAGCTTAGACCACATTCTATAAACAGCTGTAACATATTGAGTGTAATACTGAGTCTAATTAGCTTTCTCTTTTACTCTTCACTGCACTCATCCTGTCTTTCCCATACCCTGATCTTTATCTCATTTAAAACTACTTTGTAAACTATTCTCCAAATAGTTTATATCTCACATACTTTTCTTGTTATACTATCAAAAAATAAAATTGAAAAAAGGAAAAAAGGAAAAAAAAAATTAAAAGCTACTTGTTGGGAAAGCTATGATTTATCCCATTTTTAGATTATCTTGCTTCTTCAGAAAACCAACCTTGATCTTTCAAAAGATTTCAAAGCACTAGGAGCTCAAATATTGTCTTAAACAAACAAATAAACCACAACAACAAAACCTCTCCAAGTCAGCACCTATTCATTTATGATGCAGAGCAGATTTGCCATGGAAAACACTTACTACGTGCAATGTATACCTCTGCTTACAAGAAAACAAGTAAGCCAGCTATGACACAGATCACTAAGCATATTTTGGCATTAAGGTGGCTACTTACAAGACTCATATATCCCACGTACAAGATTAATTTTCTTTCAGAACATTTTAAATCATTTCATGGATACAGTAATTACACTATACTCAAACCATGTCAATCAATCACTGCTCTGAATCAATATGGTAGGTGTTTTTCAACTATTTATAAATAACAATACTCATATATGCCAAACGTCTTATAAAAGTATAATTAGTTAGAATAAAGAGCATATTTGTTCTTGTATTGATTGAACTCCTTGTCATGCTCTGTAGGATTGCCATATATATGTCTTTTTTTAAATTCAAGCTTGTGTTTAACTTTTTCTTTGCAGTAGAGTTTTCCTTACTTGCCTTATTTCACTTTCCATTTCTTTTATAGATAAATATGAAGTGAAATGGATTTATAGGCTTATTTGTTTAAATGTGCAAGTGAATAATTTTACTGGGACAAATTGCAGCTGTTCCTTTTTCACTGAAAACTAGTAGAAGGAGACCCCCTGGAAAATGCTGTACAAATGGCTGACTGAAATTATTACATTTTCACAAAGACTGTGCCTTGCAGAAAGATATGGGGTTAGGGGAAGAATGAAAAAAAGGAAAAAATTAAGGAAATCATGGTCAATATAGGTTATCTCAACCATTTTGAATATTAGTTTTGAAGTGTTGCCTAATGAAAAGTTAATGGCAATTTAATTCAGATAATCACTAAGTTTTTAGTTTAGCAATTAAGTTTTGGATTTTTACTTACTATTTTATTTTATTTGTTTCAGTAATTATTTCTTTATTTCCTGCCCTCTCAGAGTTATCTGCAGTGAAATCCTTCCCCAAGGGAAGTGACTAAGGTGACTTAAAAACTAGTCCATCAAATGTAAAGGGAGAACTGAGATGAACCTTCAGTGTTTCCTCTAGTTTTTCATATGAACTAACAAAATTTTGTACAGCTTCAGTACAAGCTATCAGTTATGCACAATGTTAATTCAAAGCCAGTCTTAAGTTCATGAACCTTAACAAACCTTTTGATGAACCTCATTTATGTTTGGCATTTGTAATGAAACACAATACCATGAGAGTTTCACATGGTTTTGGGTTTCATTGCAAACATCTTGAGTGTAATTACTATTACTTTGAAGATACAAAATACCATAGAGTAAACCATCACTAGGTGTAAACTGACAACTCTGCACTGAGTTCGCTGTCAGCAAACACTCTTCACAATTTGATCCTTTAATTAATAAGCAATACTTGTCATTGACCCCAATTAAAAATAAACAAAAATAGTACTCTACTATATCCTTTCAGTGCAGAAATATGCAAGATTTATACAGATGATATACAGGATTTTAAGTTTCATTTGGACACCTCAAGAAATGAACTTTTTTTGCCTAGAAAATAGATGTTACTATAACTGCAGTAAATTTGCTGACACAACTCACTGTTACGCATCCAATCGATATTAGCCAGATTAATTCTTTTTGCTTCATCTGTAGCATTTTTCCTGTCAGAACACCATTAGTTATGCAAAAGTGGTCATACATTGTCAAACTGAGAGACTCATCTTGATTATTCTTGGTTATTTTGAGTGTAAGTACAATCCACCCTGACTGTTAGTCTGCCCTTGGGAGCCAAGCAATTTGGCTGTTATTATAATGAGGTGTGGCTCATCATAAGGGTGATTATAATGGAGTCTAAGGGAATAGGGAGTCAAGCCTACTATATATTATCTTTCATTTTTAAAGACTGTACTTTGGAATAATGGTTGAGTATTGTAGCATTTTTGTTCATTGTATGTCTTCAGGGGTTGAGATATCCTCCAATGGACTATTTTGATACTAATAGGAAAGCACGTTTATAACATGAAAATGCCCTGTATCTGTTCCTTCAGGCAATTTGTTCAGAGTGTAATTCACATCTGATGAATACTTGGTGACACTGAATGGTCCGGTGAAGACTGGCGCTAATTTTGCAGTAATGCTCTCAGTTGCATCTGTATCCGAGTGAGAAGGGATTTTTCACTAGTTCATGAACATTTAAAATTCACCTGTATCTGTGATCATAATATTAATTTCTATCCCGTAGTTTCTTACTGAAGTTGTCCTAAAGTGGTTGTAGATCTGAGCTGTGATCTTTATAATCTTGCTTTTCTGAAGAGGACCAGGTCTAAAAACAATACAGTTTTATAAGGTGTTATCTTCAGGGAAACAAAAACCTTGCCTTAAAAGTTACAATTTTACTCCATTCCTCCCTGTGAACACATTGATTCTGTACATTGTTACAAGAAAGATAGACTTGTTCTGACAAAACTAGATCATAGTCTTATTCAAAAAGTTTGGATATATCTACATAATTTTTTTTTTAATTGTCATCTCTTTCTGTTGACTGCAGAACATAATTGTTATTTATTTTCTACTTTACTCTTTTATGAAGTAGTCTAGTGGCGTCAGAAATTAGTAATCCTTTTCTAATATTGGCATATTTTGTGAACGTGGTGAATTCCCTTCATTTTAATTTAGTTTCAGCTCTTACCTTATCTTACAAATTTGTATGGTATAAAAACAGTCCTTAATCAATTTGACCTAAAGACCTAACATTTAATGACTTAAGTGTTACAGTAATAATAATAGTGATGGTGGTGTTCTGCAAATACATGAAAAAGTGTATCTATTTATATACATATTCACTTTTTGAAATATCTACCATCACTTTAGTCTATGATTCAAAATAAGACTGGTAAAAATTCTGCAGATAAAAACCAAAAGCTTTGTTTGTATGAATCATTGTACATAATTGCTAAATTTTACATCTCTCTGCATCACTGAGTGCCATTAAAAGCTTGCCATTTAATTGAAATTACTAGGCAATACATACATAGTAACTTTGTGAGGTGTTGGCACATGATAAGAAGTTTATTGAGCATTTTTTGCTTAGTAGATACTTCAGAGAAGATTTGTTTAATGCCAGGAATCTGGAGTTGTTAGGATAGAAACTATTTTGTGATTCTTTGTTAAAACACATGTGTTTCATTGGTGGTTACTTTTCATCTCTGATTCAGATAGAAAGAACACAAAATATTATCAGGGAAAAAATAGGGGTCATAAAACTACCTTTATAAAAATAAAGCTGCTGGATGTGATGTTTCAATGTAGAAATTCTTATACTCAAAATTGCTTCAAGTTTCGAAATGATGAGGGAAATATATACTTGTAACATTGGTTATGTTCTGAGTAGTTTTCTATGCTGAACACTTGATATTACTGTATGACTTTCCTTTCTTTTAAATTGAAAAAAATCCAATTTTAAACTTTGCTCCTTCAGTTTCTTATTATTCTTTAAAATGATTGGTATTAATCGCTCTGTTAGAAAACACTTTTAAAACTACAATATTTGCAGAGGTTTGCTGCTAAATATATGTCTCCAAATTACACTTCTTACCTCCTGCAAGCTATGGAAGTTTCAGTAAAATCACAAACTGTCTTGTAAGAGTGCTTACTTTTCAGTCTTTGGATGTTTGATATGACAGGAGATCTTGCAAATATGTTTCATCCACATTGTGTTCAAAGCACAGAATACCACCAGACAGTCCATTTCTAAAGCTAGAGAAGTTCCTCTCTGGCATGTGCAGTGTTCTGTTGCCTTATGCTAATATCCTGTCATTTCTCTGAGCATCTTTCTGCATGAATGCTCCACCATGGCCCCCATGACATGCTTCTATGTGAACTGTAAACACACTTTTAAAGTCTTGGAAAGCTTAAAAGGGCTTGATGACTGATGCTTGCTAGGAATTTTGCAAGGCCTAATTTAACCAGCGCACTCAAAAGGGACAACACATTTCACTGTAATACTATGTAATGTTGAACACTGAATGACAACATAGACCTTCGTGTATTATGGCAGACTTCTGACTACTGCCTGGATGTTTAAAGTGTAGCTGTATTTGAAAAAAACGAACAAAACCAAACCAACAAAAAACTTCATAGGATAGTTTCCCTTACCTTTCAAAGAAGGAAATCTAAGATCTAAACATCATCTGAACGTGATCAGAATAGGAAATCAGGATTTAATATTGAGAAATTATTGATTTAAATACCATTAAACGTTCTTAGATTTAATGAATGCTAATAATGGTTCCAACACTACCAGGATAAAGTGTTTGGGCTGGGTGAATAGCTGGATAATAATTGCTATTTATCCAAACCTCTTTGTTTTGGCTTTTTGAGGTTTATTTCTCATACTTGAGAGGAGTTCTGAAAACTAGTCTTTTCTAATTCTTCCAGTATTCCAGTGGCACTTAATCGGTGTGCAGATTGATGCAGAAATTATTATTAAATTATACATTTTTGGGTGCCTGGTGTGGGAAGAAAAAATCTGGCATTTCAGTAACCTGAGCTGTATTTTAGACTAGACTAGACTAGAATACAACAGAACACAACAGAACAGAATACTTCAGATGGAAGGAACTTACAATGGCCATCTGATCCAACTGCCTGACCAATTCAGGGCTGACCAAGTGTTAAAGCATGTTATTAAGGGCATTGTCCAAATGCCTCTTAAACATTGACAGGCTCGGGGCATTGACCACCTCTCTAAGAAACCTGTTCCAGTTTTTGACTACCCTCTTTGTAAGGAAATGTTTCCTAATATCTAGTCTGAACCTTCCCTAATGCAGCTTTGGACCATTCCCATGTGTCCTGTCACTGGATACCAGGGAGAAGAGATCAGCACCTCCCTCTCCACTTCACCTCCTCAGGAAACTTCAGAGAGCAATGAGGTCACCCCTCAGTCTCCTTTTCTCCAGACTAGACAAACTCAAATTCCTTAGCTGCTCCTCAGAGGGCATGCCTTCCAGCCCTTTCCCCAGTTTTGTTGCCCTCCTTTGGATATATTCAAGTACCCTAACATCCTTCTTAAACTGTGAGATCCAGAACTGCTGCTGAATACAGCGGGATAATCACCTCTTTTGACCATCTGATTATGTTGTGTTTGAGGTACCCCAGGATGCAGGTTGCCCTCTTGGCTGACTCATAAAGCCTGCTGCATAGCAGCACCCCCAGATCCCTCTCTGCAGGGTTGCTCTCCAGCTACTCCTCTCCCAATCTATATTTAGGTCTGACATTAATCCAGCCCAGGTTTTGCCACCCTGGTTTACATTGTCTTTCTAGCTAGGCCAAGTCACATCATTTATATGGAGTAATGCACTTTTCTACAGAGTAAACAGTTGCAGAATTGGATGCTGTGCCTCTCAGCAAAAAGTGAAGACCATAATTCACTTTCTGAGGGTGAAAAAAATATTAAGTTGTCCTTGAAAACATATGGAAATATATAATAACTTTATATTAAATACCTGTATCATGCTTCGCAGTAGGTCTTCAAAAGAGTTACAGTATGAAGTTACATAATATTAATTTTCGATAACTGACATGCATAAATTGAACAATTAAAAACAATTAAAAATATTTTTTCTTTTACTTTTCTTGTAGCTTTGAACTTAAACAAAAGGCCTGGTGATTCCTTCTGATGGCATTTCCTGGATTTATTATTCAATAATGACACTTTTGGGAGCAATTCTATAGGGAATGAGATTGATCACCCATCACTGCTGCTGATGTGCTGTTTAACCAAGCTGGTGAACCATAAACTGTCATCAGAGATGGGTATCAGACTAACAGTGTGTATCATGCCGCTTACTCTCCTGTGCACCTAACAATGATGATAATTCTCTTAGTCCATTAGACAGCACAAGGACCTGTTAAACGAAGTACTGGAGTGGTACACTTTATGTGACCCAAAAAAGAAACCAAATCCTGCTAGATGGGCTAAATGGTGACATAAACTGATGACATAGGTCACAGAGCAAAAAGTCTGGTGCTTCATGCCTTAATAGGACTTTGACATGCAGACAGGATTTCTAAAGCTGAAGCTTTCTTTGATAGTAGTAGATGCTCTCTAAAAAACAGTGATCGTAGCTAGCTCTTTCAAGCAGTGAAGAAGAGTTGTTCTAAATTCACGTCAGCTTACATTTTTTTTCAAACAAATATGAAAAAACCCAATCAGTAAGAATTTAAATGAATGAAAAGTATTTTTATTTTTAATTATTGTTAAATGTCATGTACCTAGTGTTTCAATGTCGCAAACTGTATCAACAGGATTAAAAAAGTTATGATCACTAGATAAAGTTTATGATCCAAGGCCCCAGACCCATGAATTTTTAAGGACAGAACCTCAAGTGATGCGCACGGATCGATAAAGTTGTATATAACCTGGTGATTGACATTTATGTTCTTTTTATAACTTGTATGCATAATTCCTACAACTGACTTCAGTGGAAATAGTCACATTTCCCTCTTTCATGCTTTTAGTTTTCTCTTCTTTCATGCAATTAGTTTTTGGAAGATCAAAGCTTAAATTTGTCCTGGTTCTTCTACCTCGAGTTGTTGAAGCCGCCTGTTTTGTGGGTTGTTTTTGTTTGTTTGTTTGTTTGTTCGTTGGTATGTTTTCTTTCTTTCTGGGTAGATGATTCAAAAGATCTAGCTAGGACTATTCAAAGAATAGTTAGGAGGCCTTTGCCCCAGATTAGTGCTGCTGAGAGAGTTGCAGATACTCCCAGATATTGTAAAGTCCTCTCAGACTTGTAGAAATGCCTGCCCCAGTTCATGCTGTATCTGTACCCTCTAGAATCCCCCAATTCTAGCTAAAACTTCCTTTAGGTCTCCAAAGGTGGCCTTCTCTCCTTTTTGTTCCCCAGCTGCATGATCTTGAGTAATAACCTAGAAGTACTAATATAATTAAAATTTCTGTTTCACATCACACCTTTTAGTATGGTATTCATCTGAGCAAATTTTTTAAATCTGTAACATGTAACATCAATAACTAAAGTCATCAGTGGGGAAAACCAGAATCTTGCAGGAGTTAATTCATCTCATCCTTATGTGGGCATTTTTAACAAGTAAGATAACTTGAAACTACCTATTTCTCTGCATTAAGATATGCAGTGATCATAGATACAGTGTATCTACCCTGCACAGTAAGTGTCAATACCCACATTCAATTAGACAAAACCCATGTCTTCTGTCCAGACTAAAGCCTCTTCAGCTGTAAGTCTAGGTCAGTACAGCTAAAGCCTGCCACTTCCTCTGAGTAACCCATTACCTACTGAACCCTCTTGAAAATTTTTGTACAAATACTTCTGTATTTCCTCCCATCCATCTCTCATACCTAGAATGAGCTTACCATAAACATCTGCAAAGTCTATTTATGGTTCCTTTACAAATTGCTTCTGGCCATTTTTCTTTTCTATAGATCTGGTGTACTAGTAGAGGATTTATTCACATTACTCCTGTAAAAATAAAAAAATACATAGTTTTATGCACATAAATAATTTCATCAGCTACTAACTTGTAAGCCACATTGTTTTCTAACTTGCATGGACACCTTCAGAGTTGCATAAAATGGCATGGCTCTTAGTCAGGAGTTATTAGCATTTATGTTGCAAATTAATAAAGTCCTTGATTCTTTTTGTCTATTTTTTCTTTTTCTCCACTTTTCAACTTATTTTTCATTTGTTAAACTGGTGTACCTATCTGTAGACTGAAAATTGAGGTTCATTTACAATATCCTTACTTTGTTTTTTTCATATTGTTCTATTCTCAAGTTCTGAGAAAATTCTTAGTAAGTTGAATTTTCTACCAACTGTAACAACTCTGTTCCAAAGAGGTCTGTGCTAAGATTCCCTCAGTACATAGTCCTGTATTTCTGAAATAGTTGGAGAAATCTATGGAAAACAGAGTAATGTCATTTCAGCAGTGTATCATCCTGAATCAGAAATTAAAGCATGCAAACTGAAATTGATTTGTAACAGGTACCTTATTAGAAGCAAACATCAAGAAAACTAGAATCAATGTTGAAACTAAAATTTGTCTTGTAAGCAATCCTGAGTGAAATGTGTTGACACAGCATCACATTCTGTAGCCCCATTTTTGCATGCTTTTCAAAGCACAGCCATCTCGATCTGGGAGAGATGAATAATTGACTGATCACTGCATAATTCAACGTACTGTTGTAAAAATTCAAGGTCTGGCAAATTTGAAGCTTTTCTTCTTTATTGAGACTGAGGTTAAAGTTTCAATCAACCTTGAAGAAACATTTAAATAGCACAAGGATGCATGATTTATTAAAGTGCATATTATTCTTCCTTATATTCCCTCCCTCTTCATTAAGCTTTCTTACATAATGTTTATGTGAAGTTTATGAAGTGTGCCTCGTAAGTTGAGCAAAGATTACCTTAAAAGATAGCACTAAAGGTCAATCATCTTATTTTTCAGATAAAAAGAGAAGCCAGAAACAAGGAGAAGAATGAGTTTGAAAAAAAAAAGAAAATTCATCCATGTCTTTATTAAAATATCTGTGTCCCCATTTTCATTTTCCCCATTTCCATTTCGGAAAATAAATTTCTCTAATAATTACCCCTAACAGTTATTTTCTGCACAGCTCATAATGGTTGCATGCAATGTTCAGAAATTAATGTCCTTTAGGATATATTGAATTCCCTAGTTAAATTACCTGTCATTATCACTAAAAAAATGATCTTCTCTGGAAGTCGGTCAAGTCTGCTTCACTTTCAAGTCATACTACTGTTTGAGGAATGTGTTTTCAAATGAAAAGATTAAGTTCAAACATTTACATTCTTGTTGTCCAAAGTTATTATAGTTGCTTCTTCATAATATTGCCACAAAACCAGACTCAAGTCCAACTCTTCCCTAGTGATTTTCAACATTTCACAGGTCATTGCTGAATCCTGAAACAGTTTGGACTACCATTTCATTATTTCTTCTGTAACATTTCTGTAGAGATCTACATTTGCATAGTACCATTTGAGACCCAAAAACTTTCTAAGGCCTTGTGCACAAAAGGAGATTAGTGTGATGTAAAGGAGGATGTGAATTTGCAGGGAACTGGGTACTCCATGCTTGCTCCTTGTTTGGATATAGCCATCATGACCGATTGTGTGAGTTAAGTGTTATTCTGAAAGTTACTGCTGAATACTTTGTGCGCTGTGAGTTTGTGCAGTTTCCTATGGAATAAATCTCTCTATATGGACAGATCCTATGACCCTATTTCTGAATAGGTATATATGTATATAAGTAGTAGCATTGCTATACAATTTAAATGTATTGAGATGACTATTATCTGTATATTTCTTCTCTGTATTACTTATGGAAAGCCCAAACTGAATAAATAAGCAGACATTTGTTAGCTCAACACTGGGAAGGGGAGGATAGTCACTGAAATAGGGATAACTTGATGATATTTTCTTCTCAGGGCTTGAATAATAATAAATATGAGAGAACTGAGATCACACAGGCAATCTATGCAATAGAAATATGGCTAAAAAATTAAAAGAAAAATATTTTGAAGGAGGACAATGAAGATACTTGAAATGATAGAAGATAACTCTTTTTCCAAAGTGCAGGTAAAGCATGAAGGAGACTTGAGTGGGTGTTTGTTATAGACATTGTGCTTAACATTCATTTCTCACCAATTTAGGGTAAATTCAAAGCTTACACCACCTCCCAAAAGTAAATATGATGATATAATAAGGACCAGAGAGGAATAAGCAGAATAAAACTTTTTAATTTGAAACTAGTTGAGTTTGAAACTGGGAAAATGGAATTGGGAAAAAAAAATGGAAGAGAAGAAAAAGGGGTCTTAGGAAAATACTGCCAAAAAGGATTATTACAGGTATAAAATGTAGGTAAGAGTCATAAACCCAAGAGATTTTGGTTATTCTGCCTTTAGTTCCTTATTAAAAGCTTGGTGAAACAGAATCCTGTATCCTTCTTCCAAATGAAGGTTTTCAATTATAAAAGACTTTTTGACTTTTGAGTGCAACGTCTGTTCTGTAGATAGTTCAGTTTATTAGTGTCTTTTGGTTATAATTCATATGTTACTTCTAATTAATTTTTGACAAACACAAAACCTTTTAAAATTTTCATCAACCCAGCATTAAAATATTAGATTCTGTAAAAGCAAGGCAAGCCAACAAAGGACATACATTGAGTGTCACAGGAGAATAAAACTCAGTTGGAAAGTCTTCAGAAAAGCTGTTTCTTGCAATTTCTGTAGCATTGTTCCTAGTGCTTTCACTGTAACCTAGATACCATTTTCTGAGTTGAAGCATAGAGGGAATGATATTATATAATGCAAATGCTGTAATTAAATTCATATGGACATGTGTTTACCTGCTCATAACTCTGAAAATAGAAATGTAAGTGAGCTCTACATGTATTTCAATAATACATATTTATATCAGCTTCATAGGATATTTTTTTGAGAAAAAAATACTATCAGATCAGGTATTTGTTCCTACTAGGAATAACTGTGAATTCTAGTAAATCAATCTTTGAATATTATTTGAGTAAATTGGATTAAAGCAAGTCTTTCATGACTTACAAATTGCAGAACTTGACAGTATTAACCTTTGAAAATAACAGAAAGTATTTGGAAGAATTTTCTTTGGAAGACTGGATTACAAATGTCAATAAATTTACTCACATCCAGACGAACACATCTAATGGATTCATACATATTGCATTTTTGCAACAAACCACATCGCCTATATGCATAATTAGGCATCCATTACAATATGTACAAATTAAAACTTGGTATTACATTGATGGCTTTCAGTTGATCACTGACATATTCTGTTTTGAAATGAATCCTTTTTAAAGGATTTTAAACAAAATACATATGTTTTTCTTTTTATGTAACTATGTGATTCCTTTAATATGAAAGTGTATTTCCATTGTAAACACAGAACTATACATATCTTAAACTCAATACTTAAATCAATGGTATATTCAAGTCTCCCTTACAACCTCTGAAGTATATATATAACTGTCATAGAAATGTGATTATTGGGAAAAACTAAAAAGCAACACAGACCCTGTAGTGTTTATTAAAATTGTATTTCCATATTTTCTGTATTTAAATAGTTGCTGATTGCCCCAGTTGTTTAATTTTATTTAGGTACTTGCTCACTACTACACGAAGAGCATCGTATCATTAAATCTTCTTATTAACTCCCGGACCACTGGGTGTGATTTTTGGGTATGTCACACAAAGGACCTTGCCATTGTCAAGGGATTGGTGAGAAAGTAACACTGTTACTGAAAAAGACTCCTTGCCTTGAAAATCTATTGTACTCAATTATTGATTTGGCTAGCAGCAAATATAGGGTAACAGCTAAACCATAGGTAATATGCAATGAGTGAAAAAACCCCCAGTATAGCAGGTGAAATGAATGAAATGAATGCCTTGAATTTGTAATAATAATACTGTTTTTTAAATAGATCACATTGCTTTACTATATGTTATATTCTGAGCTTGGAAATACTTTTTTCAACAGGAGTTTTCTCTGGAAGTACAAATACCATTTCAGTATTGTCAAATTGAATTGCATTGTGCTTTACATAAGAAATTATGAATATTGTCAGTATCTAATGTATATCACTTGTATAATCAAGACAGAGCTATTAGTGTCATCATTCTTGTGCACTTTTAGGAAAAGATAACCCCTCCTCATGAGTTAAAGGCATCTGATCTAGGTATCATTCATAAAATGTTGGGATTAAACAATGTGGTCCTTCTGGCTTTCAGGAACGGTGTTGGACATTTCTAAAATTTACTGAAGTGTGGCCAAGTAGGAAGTTAGTTACAATTTTTGGATTGTTTTCACCTTCAAACATAAATAACTGCTTTGTCAAAGAATACGAAGTTGTAATAGACTCCTCCTGACCACCAGGACTAATCTTCTGCCTAATTCATGTAATCAAATTTCCACAGGTGATTGTTGGCTCAATCTCATAAGCCTGTTGCTGAGCTAGAACATGTCTTTTTTAAGAACAAAACAAGACACACACAGACAGACCCTTCCCAAATATACACCTCTGTTTTAAAGAACATGAGTGATGGAGAGTACCCTGCAACCTATTTGAAATTCCAGGGGTTCACATTTTAAAACGCTTACTTTTAAAATCCACAGTGTACCCAACTCCAATTTCTGCCACTAAAGTTTGGTTTTCTTTTTTAAAGTAGAGATATCTTCATTTGCTAATACTATCTTCATGTGAGAATGGTGATCAAGTGATCTCTTAATATTGAGCACATTCAGTACTAATGGTGAAGTGCCAATTTAGCATTTCATGTCCATCGAGGGGAAAAAAATAAGATCTCCAAGAGAGGAGACTAAAGGGACACCAAGAGAGCCAAAGTTATTTTTAAACTCAGTAAAATTTTCACAAAAAGTACTTTTCTTGCTCAGCTGAATTTGATACTTTTGAGGGATAGCATGCTCTCTGTTGAAAATGCAGCTTTATACTTTGTTATCTGTGTTTTACTTATTTTTTTGTGAGGTAGTGAACCTCCCAAAGGAGGGATCTTATGTACAGAACTTCTAAAAATTTCAGTTTCCTAATAAAGTCAGAATACAAAGCTCAGTGTGTCTCCAGGTTCAAGATTCAGTGTTGGTAAATTAAAACCTCTCCTATAATTTCAGTCCAAAATTAAATATGACCAGAAAAATACCATAATAATGAGAAGGATATAAATGTGAGTGAACAAGGAACCAGTTTACTGATATTTATGAAATGATTGTGTGACATCTTTATTTGCAGAATGCAAAAATAAAATAAAAGAATATCTTCCCTCAAAATCAACACTACATCTAGTAGTTTCTCATAGCCTGTAATAATGCAAAGAAATGCATTTTCATTTAACATTAACATTGAAGGAACTTGCCAGTCCTTCATCTATAGGAGACAACATAGAGATCAGATAGAAAATTTCATTTTCATGTATTAGCTTTGAGTATTCTTGATCAATGTGATTTTAAACAGCTGAGGATGTTGGGCCCTTGCCACTTCTCTGCACAGGATATTTCAGTCTCAATAGTTGAGGTTCTATTGTAATAATGTTTTAAAGACATTGATAAATAATTAATGTTTTCCAATTCCAATATGAGTGGGAGAAATTGAGAGACTGCAACTTTTGTAATAAATTGTCTTCCTGTCTGTGATCCTCCATCTCCAGCTATTACTAATTTTTCCAAACAATGTGGCTATTCTTTGGCAAAGGATCTAACTGTGTTCTTCTCCCCTTTAAATTGCTCTGACAAAGCAAAGAAGGAATAGCTTTGTATTTGAAAAAAAAAGGCACATCATAAAAGGCACATGTGCAGTTTGAGCTGTGAAAAGTAAGAATGCTCACTCCTTTATGGCTGCCTATAAGAAAAGCTTATTTTTTATCAGAAATGAAATGTGTTATTATACACACAGGATGATGCCGTATTTATACAAGCCTGTAGACCTGTGTTAGTGTGTGTACAAACCCTCAAAGTAAAGTAGGAAGTAGTATTTTATCATAGAGTACTATTCTTTAAGATCCTTGAATAAATTGGTATTATTTATTTATATTATTTCTGTATATATATTTCTGTATATATTTTAATACTGTATATTAGTTGTTATAGGCCTATGAAGATATAAATTCCTAGAAATCCTGTATCTGCCTGCTTATGTCATTTGGAACTAGAATGAAGGTTTTCTTGCATGAAAGAATTGGCATTTTATAAAGCACTGCAGGCTTTACAAACCCATATTTTAAAGAAATGTCATACATCCATTGTCATTATTTGTAGTAGCAAAAAGTAAAATAACTTTGTTGTTACCCAAACAAAAGATATTTATGTAGAAGATTCATATTTTTTTCCAATGTAATCCACTGAAGGTTGTAAAGCTGTTGTAAAGGATTTGGGAATCAGGCCACAATATAATTGTTGTAATTTAGATTATATTCAGTCTCTCAGGACTTGATTGTGCCTCTAGGCACAGCCCTCAGCAAGAAATAATGTGTAGGCTGTGTCATCCCAAGAGGTAGTGTGCCTTAGAAATACACCTCAGAAATACAATTGACTCCTTGTTCATACATGAATTCGGCTTGTCAAGAGACTTTTCTTATTCTCAGTGTTCTATATCCAGTTCCTAATGACAAAAGGATCTAGCAGTTGTGGACATGTGGCTCGGAATTCCTGCCACCTAAATTGGGTGCTTAACATAGGAAAAGAGCTATACTAGACTTTTTATATTGCTAACAGGAGAAATGGAAAGTGGAACAGTAACCTCTAGAAAGAAGACTTAGTCCTTAAAAGATCTAATTTGCTTTCTGGAGGTGCCTTTCATGAAGAAATTCCCACATCAACAGTGGGAAGAAAGAACTAATGCTGCTTGAAGCACCAGGATACTCTCAGAAGGGTCTTTTGAGCAGAAAGCTGCAATGACACACAATATTGTCTTTTCTGATCAATGTTAGATAATGTAATTTACAATGACTTATCCCTTTCCCTAAGCTAGCAGCATTTGGGATCCCAGCATCCGTTCATTTCCAAACAGCCCTAAAGCACCGATGGCTTCATCATGCTCTCATTGCTTCTAGTAAAACTGGCTACCAATCTGATAGCCTTCTATGATGATGTGATAAGCTGGGTAGATGAAAGGGGAACAGTAGATGTTGTCTACATTGATTTCAGCAAGACTTTTGACATTGTCTCCTGTAACATCCTCAAGGGTAAGCTTAGGAAGTGTGGGTTAGGTGAATTGACAGTGAGGTGGATTGAGAACTGACTGAACAAGGTTCAGGGGGTTATGATTAGCAGTGCAGAGTCTAGCTGGAGGCCTATAGGTAGCAGTATTCCTCAGGGTCAGTAATGGGTCCAGTCTTGTTCAACATATTCATCATACTCACCTGGATGAAGGGACGGAGTGTACCTTAAGCAAGTTTACTGATGGTACAAAACTAGGAGGAGTGGCAGACACACCAGAAGTCTGTGCTGCCATTCAGCAAGACCTGAATAGGCTGGAGAGTTGGGCAGAGGGGAACCTAATAAGGTTCAACAAGGGCAAGTGTAGAGTCCTGCACCTGGGGAGGAATAACTCTGTGCACCACTACAGGTTAGGGGTAGACCCTCTCCACCTCTGTGGAAAATGACTTGGGTGTCCTGGTGGACAACAACTATGAGCCAGCAGTGTGCTTTTGTGGTCAGGAAGACCAATGGTATCCTGGGGTGCATTACGAAGAATGTGACTGGTACATCAAGGGAGATGCTCCTTTCCCTCTAACTCTGTCCTAGCAAGGCCACATCTGGAGTACTGTGTCCAGTTCTGGGCTCCCCAGTTCAAGAGAGACAGGGAACTATCAGAGATAGTCCAATGGAGGGCTACAAAGATGATGAGCGGACCGGAACAGCTCTGTTATGAGGAACAGTTGAGAGGCCTGGGGCTGTTTAGCCTGGAGAAGACTAAGAGGGGATCTCTGAGCAACCTGACGTAGTTAGAGATGTCCCTGCTTATTGCAGGGGGGTTGGACTAGATGGCCTTTAGGGGTCCCTTCCAACCTAAGACATTCTATGATTCTATGATCTTATCAGGGCTTATAAGTATCTAAGGATCGGGTGTCAAGATGACAGGGCCAGCCTCTTTTCAGTGGTGCCCAGTGATAAGACAAGGGGCAACAGGCACAAACTAGAACACAGGAAGTTCTGCCTCAACATCAGGAAAAACTTCTTTACTGTGAGGTTGATGAAGCACTGGAACAGGCTGCCCAGAGAGGTTGTGGAATCTCCTTCTCTGGAGACTTTCAAAACCCCCTTGCATGTGTTTCTGTGCAACCTGATCTAGGCAAAGGTTGCCTGCTTTAGCAGGGGATTTGGTCTAGGTGATATACAGAGGTCCCTTCCAACTCCCACTGTTCTGTGATTCTGTGAAAACTTCCTCCAAGGCTTCCTTTGTTATACTTGACAACTAAACTACTGTGACCTCAGAAATTCATCTTATAGGTGCTAAACCTTGCTTCCCTTTCCATTATTACATTAGAAGGGAAATCCTGTTATTTCTTATCAGCTGGCACATAAGAAAGAATCTTATTGCATGTACAGTATCTGGCTGGGATGGAGTTAACTTGCTTCAGAGCAGCTGAGTTTGTGATGTGCTTTGCATTTGTGGCTAAAATGGTTTTGATAACACACCAATGTTTTGGCTATTGCTGAACAGTGCTTGCACAGCATGAATACCTTCTCTCTACCCCAACATACATCCAAACTCATTAAGCTGGGGTGGGCAAGAAGTTAGGAGGAGATACAGCTGGGACAGCTGAACCAAACTAACCCACATACATATTCCATACCCACTAACATATTCCATACCATATGCTGTCATGCTCACTAATAAAATCCCAAAGAAAGGAGGAGGGAAGGGGAACATTCATGGTTATGGTATGATTTTCCCAAGCAACTGTTACATAGACTGAGGCCCTGATTCCCATGAAGTGGTTAGACATCTGTCTACTCATAGGATGTAGTTAATTAATTAATCTTTTTCCTTTGCTTGTGCATGCAGTTATTACTTTCCCTATTAAATAGTTATTATCTTGATCCATGAGTCTTCTCGTCTTCCTTTTATCTTCTCCCCATCGCATGCTAGAAGGGAATGAATATCAGGATGGGCGTTTGGCTGCTGGCTGGTGTGAACCCACCACTTGGTAAAACAGTGTGAAACCTCAAATACCTAAAATGCGAAACCTCAAATACCTAAAATAAAAAGTAAAAACCAGTGAATTTAGTAGAGCACATTCATAAGTCTTTCTTTATATGGAGTTACCACTTTACTTAGTATTGAAAACAAGGAAAGAGAGACCCAAAATATTTTGTTGTTTTCCTTTTTTTTTTTTTTTCCCAAATATAATTCAAAGCTAGAATTATATTTTAAATACTATTATCAGTCATAGAATCATAGAATGTATTGGGTTGGAAGAGACCTCTAAAGGTCATCCATTCCAATCCCAGATTACAATGTCTGAAAATCTTACTGTTGCTACTGTATACTGCAATTCTATTTTGTTTCAATCTGGTAATTAAAACCATTTCACCCAGTAAAAAATTCAAACACTACTTCTGAGTATCGTGTAAGCTTGTATTGCTTTCTAAAAGCATTTTTTTTGGTATGTGTTTTGCAGCATGAAATGCATGGCCACCCATCACATAATCCAATCACCAACACTGATTTCAAGAGAAAGCAGAAGAAACTTGCTTTGCAGACTCATCATATGTGTCTTTTCCACCTGCTAACTAATCAATACAGT
This sequence comes from Coracias cyanogaster, assembly GCA_033124195.1. Classification (NCBI taxonomy): domain Eukaryota; kingdom Metazoa; phylum Chordata; class Aves; order Coraciiformes; family Coraciidae; genus Coracias; species Coracias cyanogaster. The sequence continues at coordinate 44,084 of JAVSBS010009485.1, forward strand.
TCTGGTACTGTAAGTAATTTTCATCCGATTATTCAAATTAAATAGGCAAATGTAGTGTGTGTTGCACATTTCATTTAGAGAAGAGAAAGTGAAATAGCACCTTTGGCCATACTTCATTTTCAGATACAAAAAAGGCACTTTGTACATAAAGAAGAGTGAAGAAGTCCCTCCAAATCGGAGGGACTATTAGTCTAGGGACTGCTTGTTGTTCATCTGGTGCCCTGGGGAGAAATACAAGCATTGTCATGAAAAATATGCAAGCTAGAATCCAGTCCTGCTGTGAGATCTACCCAGGTACAACCTGGAGCATGTACGGAATCCATCTAAATCAATGCCATTCTGTCAGGGCACAGGAGAAGTCCCACATGGATTACACTTGAAGGTCTGGATCTGGTCAAAAGATCATGAAATAAACAGCTGAAAATGAACAAGAGATGGCATGAATGAACTGTATAATGAACCTGCTTGGGAAAAAAGAAAAGTCTATATTGACTATATTGTCAAAGAAATGAGTTAAAGCTGCTATGAAAGATGCTCTATTGTTTCACTAATAAAAGTAGGAAAGAAGGTGATTAAACTGTATGGTTCACTCTGTGCCATTGTAAAATGTGGAACTGGTAAAGGAAATTTCTCTTTTGTTCTTCAAGGATGCATTTTATGAGGAGGCTTTTATTCACTATTATGTAACAGGGCTCAGAAAATCTTTTCACTGTGTTTATCCATTTTAATTTCATCCACAGATGGATAAACAAACATAGAAGTACATTTGTAATATGACAAATATCAATAAGTTTCTATATGTTTTTTATTTCATTGTCTTTTCCACAGTTTAAAATTTCAAAATAAATGACAGAGTTGTTAATAGGCTGTAGAGCATTTTTTCCTGTCCTCCCTTGATTTATTGCTGCTGAGTGTAAACTGATCTGGAAACAAGTAAGAATTCCCCTGCGAAATGTTCTAAAATCCAAATTCCTCATGGACAGGAGAAAAATATTTGAGCAGAAACAATCATCCCCGCGTGTATAGGCTTTGAATAATAACAGCCTGGTTTCTACATTTCTTTTGTTCATGATGTATCAATCCAACGTGAAAGGGAACATAAAACCAGCACATATATAAACCAAATGTGCAACAGCAAAAGCTTTAACAAACCCTAATTATTCAGGTGGTTAAGGAACACGCTAAATAGCAGCACTAGTACACTGTAAATTCTTGCAGCTGACACAGAAGTGGTTATGACAGCTTTCACATTATCTCATTGCAGTATCGAGGCAGTAGTCGCAGCTGGCTCATATGTCAAAATGTGTCAGGACTTAAATGGTAAAACAGGAGTGCAACAGCAATTGGCTTTTCAATCAATAATGCAATCAATATATTTCACAGATATTTTCCCATATCTAAATTACTCTGCAGAGATGAGGTAGCCTGACTGAGTGTTTATAAATCAATAAAACACACAGCTAAAGGACATCTGCTCCTGTTCTTTCACTTCAAGGTGCAGTTTGCCTTTTATTTCCAACTCTCTCTTATTTAAGAATGTACTTTTGAGGAAAAACAGCTCTCTTTTTGCACATAGATCAGTTTTGAGTTGTATTATTACTATAGACTATTTTTGTTAGTAATTCTGTAGTTTAGTTTTAAATCGGTGTAAGGGAGAGTTTCTATGTGCAGCAGAGTTGTGAATTAATAACATTCATTTCAAATTTGTAATACACACATATATAGATGTATTTCATATCACATTACATTTTTTTCTAAATATAGTTCAATGCACACAATTTTGAAATCTCCCCAACCTTAGGCACTGCATTTTTTCCCCATGCAGCAGAATTCCAGAAGATTCTCAGTGATGTTTTGTAGAACAGCTTCTTCTCAAAGCATCACTGTTTTGATGATCTTCTTTCAATAATCTATTCCATTTTCAGCAGTGGATACGTAAAAGCTCATTATGACATTGTTATATGAAATTACAGAATTTGCCTTCTGCATCTTTTTTTATGAAGAAGATACTTCAGGTAGGAGGTGTATTTCAATGCCTATCATCAGAATAATTCCAGAAGAGAAGATAATTTGACGATTTTCCTTTATATGACTACAATATATACACGCACTATACTCACATACATACAGTTATATACTACATGCAGAGATACATACAATACATGTTAAACATTGCAATGCTGGAGTTAATTATATGAGTTAATGTATAAAGAAGTTCACTACTGTCATGTGCACTGCACATTTAATCTGAAGTATCAAGAATTGAAAAATATGTCTCTAAGTGTGCACTTTTAATGTAAAAAGACTTAATATGCTTTATCCTTTATGCCTATTCCTCTTCTGCTTGAAAATTATATCAGGCATGAAACAGAGAGTAACAAAAACAATTACATATTTCAGCTAAGACAGACATATTCTGTCAAGAAGTACATAAACCTAAGTAAATTGCATTTCCTAATCTAGGTGTTCCATTAAAAATAGATTGTCACGTTGGTGAACACCAACTAATCTTATCATGTTATATCTTTAGCTCACATACTGTGTTATTCTCTCAATGTATGCAACCTCTCTCCCAATTGCGAGATCCATCTCTGAACAACAGTTGCTACACAGTCAAAACAAAAACCAGGGGCACAGTGGTTCCCTGGTTCATGTACTCTATGTATTTTATTAAGATGCTTACTTAATCTATGACTATATTAAAACATTTTAGAGGATTTGTATTTATTTTCATAGTATAATCTGAATATTACTTTAACGAGAAAAACTCCAGGTAACTTAGTTTCTGAGATTTCACATACGTTGTTTCCAAATTAGCAAAGAGATTCTGTCTTTGACTCAAATGGAAAGGCCTCATTAGCTGACTAACTACAGCAACACTGAAAGAAAATATTGAAAATATTAATATGTAAAGAAACAAAAAACCTCCAAATATTGTGGTACTTTAAAGGACGGTTTCAACCAAGTTAAAGGGTTTTTTTTTTACATGACTTTAAATAAAAGGTACCATAGCATCCTTTTAGAAATTCAATTTTTTAAATTCTTCACCTTTTTGAAGATGCATCTGAATAATTTTGATGAATTACAAAATATTTCCTCCACCTTGATAGAATTGTTCAGCAGCCTCAATAAAGTATTAAACTCATGCAAAATAGAGGAAGAATTCTTTTTTCTCTTAGCAGAAACATTAAATGAACATAACAAGTTATATCATCATAAAATGTTCTCAAAATGTGCTCCATTAATATTACTTTGATTGAGCTCTTGAATTACTGAAAATGCTGGGGTTTCTTATAGCTTTTGAAAACACTTTATTGTTTCAGGGACTGAGCTCTGTGGAATCCTAAGTTACAAATTCCTACAAGTGTTGTTAAAGCCATTCTCATCCATTGTAATTAAGTGTCAGAAATATTTTCAGAGACCTGAAAATCTATTAAACTTCCAGCTGAAAATGTATCTTAAGCTGGAAGTCAAACTCCCAGCAACCACAAAGTGGTTAATATGTTTGTATTTGAGAAGCTGTAAAATGAGAGAAAGCTGCTGGGAACTTTCAACTAGTTGAAGAATGCTCACAGTGACACGAACTTTATTTTAACTAAGAGCTGGTCAAAATGCAGTAGCTGAGCTTTGCAAAATATGTCATCAACATTACTGAAGATGTTTTATTTGGTGAATGTTGTCCAACATTTTATTCTGGGATTATTCATATTCCTTGTCCTACAGAAGATGACAGAACAAATGAACCTATAGTTCTGAGGAAAATGTTTAAGGAATCTTAAAAAACGGGTTTGTGTGTGTTCTGGGTCGGCACTCCATTATTATGCAAGGAGTGCCTAACTTGAACGTCATGTGCTTTGACTTAATTGCAACATCTCATCTTCTTTCAAAATAATCCTCTGTCCTATGTGGTGTTGCCTGAGGAACTCAGTAGTCTGAAACCTGCATGTATGATCTCCAAATGTTCTAGAAACCAAAACTTTATATTTGGTGGGATGACATAGAAAAAGCAAGTGACAATAATCTCTGGAAGAAAGAAAATAAAGAAAAAAAAGAGATGGAGGGAAAAGAAAGGGAAGGGAAGGGAAGGGAAGGGAAGGGAAGGGAAGGGAAGGGAAGGGAAGGGAAGGGAAGGGAAGGGAAGGGAAAAAAAAGTAGTAGAAACTATTTCATTAATTACAACAGTATTAACACAACAGGGTTATGAAGCTCTGAAATCCAAGAGGTAAACAGGACAGCCAGTTGTAGACGTGTATTTGCTAGTTTCAAATGAGGTTACATTGGATTCAGATGGTTGTGATAACAGCAAATGACCTTTTCTGTATTTTTTTTTCTTTTTATCATAGCCATAAAAACAAGAAGCTAAAATCTTTTTAGGCATTCATATTTAGAAATAGTTAAATGGAATATACAGACAAAAATACATTTATAAATTACAATTTCACTGAAAGTGTCATCAGGTCAAATATTAACCAGGATCATTTACAGTCAGTCCAGTTTCTAATTCTGTTCATACAGACTATATAAAGAGTAAAGGTTAACCTGTAGACTGTAAACTATATTCTAATAATGTAAGTACATAAATCAATAAGCCCTCAAGGGTAGAAATGATGGTAGAGGAACACAGCAGATGACAAAATAGGAACCAAGAGCAAAATAACGATTGAAAGGCCTGATGGCATTTTAAAGTGAACAAAGAGAGGTGTAATACTGGCCCCATCAAGCTTATTTTGTTGGCCAGGGCAGGATGTTTGAGCAAGCAAAATTGTAAGCATCTAAATAGTCTTCAAAACTACCAAAATTATGTTTATGCAATGTTAAGGTCTTGTAAATTGGGTTGTACACCATCTCTGTGATATATATCACCAGAATACACGGGAAGAGAGAGAAAAAAATAAATCTACCCTTGGACTAGATAACTCTGTCCTCTTACTAGTATTGAACAAAAACATCTTGTAGTTAGTTAACAAAGAACTTTATCCCAGCAGAGTGGGGAATGAAGCTCTCTGTAGTACCTCTGTACTATCTCATGAAAGTGAATGCTAAGGATGGAAAATGGCTTGAAAATTCAATTCTAAGTATCTTTAGTGTCTGTTCATTAACAGAGATCTAGGCCCAATTCAGATATGCAAACCAGGAATCTGCAAGTGACTTTTGGGGCACTTTAGCCTATTTCTCCTGGATTCCAGCCACTGCTCCAAAAGACGTAGATCTCCTATAGGTCTTGTATTATACCTGCTATTGTACATGCATGTTTCCAATACCTGGAGTATTTCAGATGCCACGAGTTGTCTTAGTGTGGGTAACTGAGCTGAACTCCACACGTTATTAGTATCTCTTGGAAAAGTGGTGTGGTGTTTCCTATGGAATGTGAGCTAAGCATAGAGTTGTGAAAGTTGGTTTTGTAAATGTATCTAATGGTTATAATTCTGTACTACATGGTATATTTCAGAGTTATTTCTATACACCTTATAAATATTTAGAACATACATATTCTATAGCACTCTTCCAGTGAGACTGGGAAAATCTGTGTATGTACCATTCAAAGGAAATTGAGCGACGTTATTAGAACAGCAATTTGATGCAACAGGAACTGAAAATTGAGATGGCAGACCATACTGAGTCAAGACGGAATTTCATATTGCAGAACACTCCTCAATTTTTTAAAAGATATAATTTCTATTACAAACTTCAAAGGATATATATAAATAAAATTCAATATGGATGAATTGTTTACTCAAGGCTACATAATTAGCCAGTCAGAAATATTTGTTACATGAGTAAGCCATCAAGTTTTAAGGGACAGGTTTAGGAGCCTTTTCCTTGCTACCAGGACTAGTTCTGTTATTGTATTTTATGTTACCATACTGCATTTTTTTCAATGGGATGAAATACAATTAAATCAGTATGAATCTTGCTCCTCAGCAATAGCTGAATACCAAATATCAACCAGCTTTTTCATTGTTTCTTTTTAGTTTTCAAAATCTCCTTAATAAATACATATGATAGTATGACACAGGAAAAAAAAAGACTGGATTGCATCAAAATACATTCATCCAATGTAATCTGATAAAGATGAAGTAATCTGTCAATAGAGTAGGTGACAGATTCAATGGAAAGTCCATAAGGCATATAGCAGTTTTGTGTATTTTTTTCTTAAAATTTGCTTTAAGTTACTACAAATAGGAAAACGAGCACAAAATACTTACTAGCTTCTTCTGATAACAAGATCCTTAGTAATATTTAAATAACCCTTAACTTCAGAGGTTTTCATCTCTAGATCATATTGTGAATCTAATTTGCATTTTAGGTTATGTCTTTTTGGAAGTCAGACACTACTTGTGACAACCAGCTATGAGAAGTTGCACTTTTTTTGTTGAGGGACCCAAGTTAATAGAAGTGTGGAAAACAACTTCTGATTATTTCTTCTGTTCTCTCAGGCATAAACTGTAATGGAACCTGGTCTTTCAGCTGTCACATGCTCAATTTTATAAGGTTTGTTGATCCTCTCTGGGCAACCTGTTCCAGTGAGCAACCACCCTCATATTAAAGAACATCTTCCTAATGTCTAACCTAAATCTACCCTTTTCTAGCTTAAAACCATTACCCCTTGTCCTGTCACTACAGATCCTCAAGAACAGCTCTCCTCCTGCCTTCTTATAGACCCCTTTCAGGTGCTGGAAGGTCACTATAAGGTCCCCCCGGAACCTTCTCTTCTTCAGGCTGAACAGCCCCAACTCTCTCAGCCTGTCCTCATAGGAGAGGTGCTGCAGCCCTCTAATCATTTTTGTGGCTCTCCTCTGGACACGCTCCAACAGGTCCACATCTTTCTTCTGCTGGCAGCTCCAGAACTGGATGCAATACTCCAAATGAGGTCTCCCCAGGGCAGAGCAGAGGGGCAGAATCACTGCTCTCAATCCGCTGGTCATGCTTCTTTTGATACAGCCCAGGATGTGATCAGCCTTCTCGGCTGCCATTGCGCATTGCTGTTTCATGTCCAACTTTTCATCTAGTAGTAACCCCAAGTCTTTTTCCACAGGGCTGCTCTCTAGCATGTCCTCTCCCAGCCTATATTGATAATGTTAGTTGCCCTAGCCCAGGTGCAGAAGCCTGCACTCAGCCTCGTTGAACCTCATGAGGTTCACCTGGGTCCACCTCTCCAGTCTGTCCAGATCC